>APFE031233787.1:6546-21090 GCA_000404065.3 Pinus taeda
GGAGGTTGCCCCCTCGAAGAGGCTGAATTCTAAGTCGTTGATCTATCTTTTCTATCTTTTCTTGAGCTGGTTTCATAACAGACCCCCAAAGGGTCAAGGACAGTAAGGTCTTTTGCATCTTGATGGAGATGAATATCCACATGGCCATCAACTGCAAGCTATGGTTGTCCCGACCATTTATGACCAACTGGCAGAGTATGTGGAGTCCAAGGTAGGATTCCACTGGGTCTCCATGCGTACATGAAAGGATCCTGAAAAAAATTGGTATGACGTTCCATACCTAGCCATAGACAACATAATCACAACGGTCCTTGACCATTGGCCAGGAGACTAGCGCGCTGCTTCAGACTTAAAAATTGGGTCTAGCAAGTCTACACCGTAGCAAAAGAAGGAAGTGGCCAAGTGGAAGATGGAACAACTAGCAGAAAAGAGGAAGAAGGAGGCTGAGGATAAAGCTAGGGTAGAACGCACTGCCAAAAAATAGATAGAGGAAGAAGAGGAGTGCAACTCTGATAGGAGTCAGAAGTCGCCTTCCCAGGAAACAGAAGAGGAGGAGGAATAGTAGAGAGGACAAGGAGGAGAGGACCCAGAGACTACTCCATTCCAGATTAAGCGCAACAAGGAACCAGAGAAAGTAGGGTTGTGGAATACATCCAAGCCTAGCCAGACTTCCCTCGACCTAATCACCTTGACAGAAGGTGATCTGAATGATATTGGTGATATGGTGAGGGATGCCACCATGGAACTACTACAGAAGTTCGAGCAATAGTAGAAATAGGCCTTGGACGCCAATTAGATGGGTATGATCAAGCTATAGCTCCAAGCACAAGTGCAGACTAGTGTGGGTTGAAGTAGCACAACATAAACTAGCTTGGTGCCTGGGACAGTTGAAGCAGCAGAAATGGTCCACCCCTTGGACCCCCACTTTATCGCACTTCCAGATGGAGCAATAATCATAGAAGAAGAAGATGATCGGGCCACGTTTTGCACCCTCCAAAAGGTTGGGTTAGACTTGGCCGTGCTTCCAAGAGAATCCATTCACACCCTACATGACAGTGTGATCGCAAAACTTCGAGCTCCGGAAGAGCGAGCATTGAACGTCATTAGTGAGGAGAAGGTGAGCAATGCCCAAATGTTTTCTGAGAAGATCTCTACCATCGAGCTCTTTAAGACTATCACGGCGAATAATGATTTCACTACCAAGGTAGTGGTGGAGGCATGCAGGTCTATCCTCAAGCTAGATTTTCCTCAGGATGTGCCCATGGATGAACGGATTCAAAAGCTTGCTACTAGAGAGTGCAAAGCGAGATCAGAGTTGGCCATGGTTTAGTTGGACCTAAAACTTAAGATGATAGAACTTATGTTGAGGGACCAGCCCTCGACTCCGCCAGAGGTAAAGGAGCAGCATGAGGCTGCTGTCAGAGATGCAGTAGTTGTTGTAGATAGCACAGTGAAGGAGTGCACAATGCTCTTCAAGCAGACACTTGAAGTGGTTACCAATTTGTAGGAGAATCCCACCTTGCAAAGGTTGGAAATAGAGGCCCAGGATCTACAGCAGAGATATGATGAAGTCAAAGTAATGATGCGCACCGTCACCCTTACGCAGACGCTAGAAAAACTACAAGAGGAAAAGGTGCTAAAGGAGTAGGTGGATTCAGCATAGCGCAAAGAGGACGTCCTAAAGGCCAGGATAAGGCCTTGGCCTGATGAAGCCTATGCACTCACAACTACCATCGAATGAAAACTAGCTAGTCTATAGGGAACGCAGCAGAAGGTATAGGCAGATGGCACAAGGCTAGTGATAGAGCAGTTGGTGAAACAGATGAAGCAGGCGAAAACACAGTGCACTGCCAAAGTTGAAGTGGTACAGGTGGAGCTAGGAGGTCTTCAAGACAAGATATCTGTGCCAATGGAGTGACTCGAGGGCGAGTCACCAGATTTGTGTTGGGGGCCTATTGGGAACAGGTCCCTTGGGGTCAATTTTGGGGTTAAAGGCCCAAGTTTTGGGGCTAAAAGCCCAAGTTTTGGGTAAAGTCTTAGCATTTTGTGGTCACGGAGCATGAATATGTAAAGGGTTACTAAGGGTTTTCCACCCTTCTTTTTTATAAGTCATGTTGACTTTAAAGATCTACCAATGGTTTGCGGACTGTGGGATTGTATAAAACGGGAGCCTTAGAAGGGTCTAAGGGAATTTAGTTGAGTCTTATTATATTTTATGGATGGGTCTGTGAGAGCTAAGAGTAAAGAGTCTTAGCGTAGGAAGAGGCTCTACAGCTGAGTGCACAGAGGCCTAGGGTAGAAGTCCGCAGTTGAGTGCATGGACCCCTGCAGCTGTGTGCACAGGGTAGTCAGAGTTTGTAATGGATATTTGAATCAATAATAAAAGGAGTATTCTGAAATTACTTGTGTATTTTACTTTTGTTCTTTGCATGTGATTACGTTATGTTGAATACTGTGTTTATGTTTTAATGCTACTCTGATGCGTGAATCTATATGTTTCTATGCTTTATATGATCGCAAGTAGATATATATGTTTATGCGAAGATAATTGTAATGCATGTTAAAGTAACCAATACTTAAGCGAATCTGGGTAGATACAAAAGTAAGAGTAATTATAGCGGTGCATAAGTTCCTAATCTATCTATTTAGGGCCCGTGAAGGATGACTGGAGCCTTTCATGGAGACTTCGAGGACAAATAAGAGAAGTACTTTCATAATCCCTAAAGGGCTTACTGATCTGTGTGAAGAAAGGTTATGGAGAATAACCGACATCATAACCATCTCAGGGTGCGGAAATTTGGTTCCTGCATCCCCCCATACTGCTTCGGGTGGGACTTCAGTCCGTGCTCCATGGATTGATGCCAGAAGGGCCAGTAGTCTAGGGATTTGCTTGGTGGCCTAACGTTGAACCTAGGTTAGGGCCCATCAATCTAACAATGATGATAGGTCAAAGCACCATACTGAGACATGGTAGAGAAAGAAGTAGAGTGGCTTCAATAATATTCTACAATATAACAGATTGTTGGGAAAGCCTTTATCCTAGGATGGATTCCATATATAATTAAGCGAAAAGCTTAGACATGTTTAGAATTCCTCATAGCGATAGGTAGTGTTGATGAGATAGCATCATAGACTAACATTATCCCTATGTCAAGTATGTTGACCCGAATTAAGGAGAATTGTCTAGCAGGATAGTCATTCTTTCTGTGTCTAATAAGATGACCCAAATAAGGAAGAATGGTCCTAGAGCATCGAATTCATTTATGATATGGCCCTGAATTACTTAGTTAGAGTGTGGACTTTGGAGATTCATTATGTATCAATGATATTGACGCAAACGATGGTAAATCAATACTAGTCTGGATGCCATGTGTCAAGTATCGACCCAAATTATGGTGACTAGCTAATGCTAAATGATGTACCATGTATCTAAAGTACTGAACCAAGTTATGGTGAATATATACCATAGGTATGAAGTACTAACCTCAATTATGGTGAGGATTTACCATGTGTTGGAAGTACTGACCCAAATTATGGTGAGGATATATAATAGATCTAAGGTATTGACCAAAATTATGGTAACTTGTTGATGTTGTTAGCTTACCATGTGTCAAATGTTTTTTACCATATTATGGTAATTGATTGATGCTAATGGTTCAGTATGTGTCACTTCTTTTTTACCCAATTATTGTGATTATTTGTTATAAGTTTTTCTTAGATAAATTTGTCAACATGATAACATTTGATAATAATTATGAATGTTAGAAACGAGGACAATACAGGGGGGTGTGAATCAATATTGTAGGAATTTTAAGAACTTTCTTTCACTTGTGCAAGGATGATAAGATGCCATAAAATAATTTAACAATTAATTCATATGAGCATGACAAGAAATAATGTAAGTAATATAAAGGAACACACAAATTATTCAAAATTCTCTTCAATTCCTTCACAGGGAAAGCTACAATTTGTTGTTAAAAATTTATTTGGCTACAACCAATAGGAAGCTACTACTCCCTTATTTATCAGCTATAACTAAAAGGATATCCAACCCCTAACATTTACCAGTAGCTACTGGAAGCAGCTACAACCCCTGATCTATAAGCTAGAACTTGCTTGGCCTCAATGATTCATTTTTCATCCACTTTCAAACTAGAACCATGAATGTCAAATCCTTACTCAAAAAAGTAAATTTGTCTCTACAAAATAATCTCCAAATAAAAACCTTCAACAATCTCTGATTATTGAGAAATCCACTTACCCCAGCAACAACCTAATTCATTCTCTTCAAAACAACAGCCTTCTTGAATTGATTATGCTCATTATGAAAACTTGACTGGAAAAATTAGCTTCTTTTTACCTTCAAATCTTCCTTCATGCAAAAATATTTTTTTAAATGGTCTTCTTAATGTGCTTAAACTTTTTTTACTCACTGATATGATTTTCTAATTAAAATCACCAAGTTAATATTCTTAATTTTCCTTTTATAATTTTAGCTAAGTTCACCTCTTATCATGATTCCTTCAAGTGTTCTATAGTTTTCTTTTTATGTTCATCATTTTTGAACATGAGTTATGCATGTGTGGAAATCAAATTCCATCTTTCCATGAGGTTCTTAAACTTGATATTTGAGTTTTACTATCGATTTTAGCTAATATGGCACATTACAGGCTTTACCTACAGTTATAGCTGTCGTTCTAACTCTGGCTAACTGCTATATTTGGAAAAATACCAAAATTGTTGCCAATAACTTCCATGCCACTAATTTTTCCCATTAAGTCCCTGGTTCTTCATGCATTGGTGCATTATCCCATACATCCAAGGGCTAATTCCATGACCTTAATCCAAATTGTATATCGTAAACACCTTCGGGGTATGCTTTATGAGGTAAGTTGTCAGGTGGGTCCACCCATTGAGTTCAACAACCAATCAACTACTAGTCCAGGTGAGTTGTCTCTGACAACTGCCATGTGCTCCCAACACCCAGTCATCTTGCAGGTCCCTTTATTGCACCTTCAAATTCCTTTTGGGGCCATGCTATAGGGATGACATCATGGTGATCTCATCAATTCAACATGTTCTTCTACAGGTGGTCCATGTTTCACTCAGAAATGGCTCACTTATCTCCCCAAATGGCCCAAAAATGCCTACCACATGCCCCCATGTACATCATGCTAATAACATCACCAATCAACCAAATGTTGACACATTCCATGTCACCTGTGCATCTATGTATTGTGCCATATGTTCCTTTTCCTCATCGAACCCCTATCACCTCTTCCCTTTAATTGGCCCATCTGTCTATTGCGATGTTTGCCCAACTGTCCACCACTCCATTCCTCGCACCACCTCACACTGAAGTCACCCAACCTAATTCTGCTGATGGTTTTTTCCCCCAACCAAAGTTGTTTGTGGTTTAAAACAGGGGCAGGGGGTATCTAAATTAACCTCCATCATTTATGTTATGATCAGCGGTTTGGGAAATCCACTTTGCGCCATCCCCCTGTGCATTAATTATCGAGCATGCCAACCCTTGACAATTGCACCGATCCTTTGTTAGGAACATGTGGTGGTAGATCCTCCAAATTACATGCCCATCATTTAACTCTAGGCAATCACCAGTTACTGCACCATTTTTGGCCTAATTTCAAACCATACCTACTCCAAAGCACCTCCACCATGTCTGGCTACAATTTTGACTTCTCAGGGTCCTACCTCTGACTAGCCATAACTTTCAATCCAGGAGGCCATGCTTTATGTTCCACATACCACTGGAAATTGAATTCGGATCTATATCCATATAAGTGGGTTACATATTCTCTTAAGGTGATATTTTATCCAAGAATTGACTCCGAAATATTTGCACATTTTCACCATCCTTTGCTCTACTCATCTTGTTCACCAATTTATTTGAAGTCTTTGCAACACCTTTTTCATTCTTTTCCATCCATGAAAACAAAATTCCAGCAATATCCCCCTTTGTCATTGATGGAAACACCTTGATAAAACAAAACATTATGATTAAGAAATTAATACAAAGTGGGCTACAAACAAAAATGTGCTTATGCTCTTATCAATTTCTTCTCCTTTGGATGTTAGTCCCCCTTTGATACACTTCTCTTATGTTATTCTACTACTATGAAACATTCTCACCTCACCATAAATACTATTGTCTTTTTTTTTATCACCAATACTTCTACCCTTTTGACATCAATTGCAAAGACACCAAGGGACTCCCCTTGCAACTTTATTCTGCCTATCAACAATGTTTCCTTGTCTTGTTGATCCTGTGGACCTGGTAACATCATATTAATATGATGAATATTGTTGGTTGCATTTATTCCTCTTTAAGGAAGATATAATGCAGAGAGGAAAGAGAAAAAACTCTCAATATTTTTCACAAATGCTCAAATTGGTGTCACGGGAGCGTTTTAGTGAAAATATCAGCAACCTGCTCTTTTGTAGGTACATACTCTAGCTTCACAATTTGATTGGAAAATTTCTCTGTCAAGATATGGTACTTGATTGGAATATTATTTTTCTTTGAGTGAAAAACAAGATTCTTTGATGTACTGATGGCACTTGTATTGTCACAAATAATGGGAATAGGTTTCTCATAAAGCACTTGTAAATCTTGCAAAGTATGCTTCATCCACAATAGTTGAGTGAAACAAGAAGTTGTTGCAATATATTCTACTTCACTTCTACATAAATAGATTGAAGCTTTCTTCTTTCTCAACCATGAAACTACAGTTTCTCCAATAAAGAAAGCACCACCACCAGTGCTATTTCGATCATCTACATCATTGGACTAATCAACATTAGTATAAATAGTTAGTGAAAAATATTAACCTCTTGTATATCATTGTACATAATCCATTGTGGCTCTGAGATATCTGAGAATCCTCTTGGTTGCTAGAAGATGGCTTTTTCTGGGGGCTTCTTTAAATCTTCCAACAATACAGATTGTCTGCATAATGTCATTTCTTGAAGTTGTCAAATATAATAGGATTCCAATAATAGATATATATAAAATATGGCCCACTTTTGGTGATTCATCTATCTTGCTAAGCTTGCAACCTATAACCATTGGTGTGCTTACCAAAGAGAATTCCTTCATGCCAAACTTCTTCAATACTTCCTCGATATATTTTCCTTTTGAGAGAAAATCTGTTTGGCAGTCTACACAGTCTGCAATCCAAGGAAATAAGAAATATTTCCAAGTATAGAAATCTCAAACTCGACCTTCATATCTACTGCAAATTGACATGTTAGTGAATTTGAATCATTGGAAAAAATAATGTCATCAATATAAACAACCACCACTATGAGCTTACCATCATTAGACTTAACATATAAATTTCTATCAATTGCTCCTATTTTGAATCCAGAATTGAGCATTTTCCAACTTGGAATACCGAGCTTACGGGCTTGCTTAGGACCATACAAGGCCTTCTTAAGCTTGCAAACATAATCAGGCTCATTTTTCAGCTGAAAACCATCCAGTTATTCTATGTAAACTTCTTCCTACTACTCTCCATTTAGAGAGGCATTTTTTACATCCATTTGATATATTTTAAATTTCTTAAAAGAGGAAAATGGAAAAAACATTCTAATTGCCTCTATTCAAGCAACATGAGAAAAAGTTTCATCAAAATCCATACCTTCAATTTGAGCATAACCTTTTCACACCAATTTTGCCTTATTTCTTACCACTTCACCACTATCATTTAACTTATTCCTAAAGGCCCACTTAGTGCCAATGACATTCTGTTTGTTTGTCAAGAAACAAGTTCCCATGTGATATTTTTCTTGATTTGGTATTATTCTTCATGTATAAGTTTTAACCATTTTTCAACTTGAATAGCTTGTGCAACATCCTTTGGTTCCTCCATGGACAATAGGGATACATATGCTTGCGTAGGGAGATTGAGAAGCTTCCTTGTCTACACACCTGCTTTTAAATCACCATGATTTGAACAATAGAGTGGTATTTTTTCACATACCTTGAAAGGTCTTTGGCTTGAGGACTCGAGGGCTCTTCATTGTCTTGTTATGAAAGTGGATCACGGTCCTCCTCGTCATTGTTGACTGGTTCATTAGAGCTGGTAGTTACTAGATGTTTGTCCTTAGGTCTAACATATTCATCCACTTTCACATCAATACAATAAAAAAATCCTATTTTTTGTATTATTATAGCATCTATAGCCTTTGCTTCTTTGATAATATCTAAGAAAAATACCTTCAGCGACCCTTGTATCAAACTTACCAATCTTGTCATCATTCCTCTTGATGTAACATTTACGTCCAAAAGCTATGAAATGCTTGATTGTTGCAGGTCTACCATGTTAGCACCTAAATTTGCCTTAGGATGAAGGAAGGCAAAATTCAAGGTAACCACAAACCACGCTCAGTCTCGTAGCTAGCCCTACCAAAACAGGAGAGGGCTCTCTCTGTGTCACTCTCAGTGAATAAATAATCGATATGGTTTGAGATGACTTACAATGAATATTGATTTTAGGCTAGGTAAATAAATATGGAAACAAGAGGCAATTTTTTGATAAATGACTGAGTTTCTGGGATGTATGGGACCAACGAACAACGATACGCAGAGAATTTAACACAAAGGCACAGATTACTTCATGAGGCAAGGCAGGCGGAAAGTCTAGCAATTAAATTTGAAATAATGCGAAATGGAAACATTGTTTAGGAGGGTGAAAAGGGCATAAATACATGAATCCTTTTCATCAGAAGAAGAACAAATAACGTGAAACTTTCCCACAGGCAGAGCAATAAACATGAATTCTACCTTATCTTACCTAGAAAATTTCACTGGAAATGAATATGAATGAACTATGAAACATAATGAAATACATATGAAACATAAAGATAATACATTTGCTACACTCACACCACATGAATCTCATGAACCAGAGCCACTGCCTTTCACTAATTTTTTGTCAAAATATAAAATGAGTAACTGAGTTTCCCTCCCACAGTCTCCCAGAAATTACAACCAACCCTTTGCAAATGGTTTTACATACAATAAATAGACTTTGCCATTGGGAAATGGAACGACCCAAAGTTGGGGAGTTTTTCAAATCATTACAAACTAGAAATTGAAAGCCAACCATTAGTGACAGGTGCAGCGTTACAAAAATGACGAACGGTTTGGGTGACTGCTCGCCTTCCTTTGCAACTTGGATAGAAGCAAAACTTTAGTGAATATACTTTTTAAACTTTGCCTTAGGTGCCGAGAAAAATATAGTGTAAATGAGCGGGCCCACTTGGAGAAAATCACGAATCGAAATGTTGCGAAGCGGAAGTGATTTTGGCCTTTGGGTCTCTGTGCGCCGCGCCCAAAACTATATGTGCTGCACCACTTTGGAGGCAACTTTGAGGTACCTACTGAAGTCTAAATTGTGCCCAAGTGTGCTTGTTAGAAAGCCCTACCTGTCTACTTTCCAACCAAGTGGAATTTCGGAATTTGGTGCTCATTTTCCCCTCCAAAACTTCAATCTCCCAACACTACTTCCTGTGTGTCAAAATAGGGGCAGAGATATCATTTTTTGACTGTTTTCGACTGTTTTTGACGTCTTGGGGACTCAAAACTTGCCCAAAATTCTTGGCCATGCACTAGTAGTCATGCTTTTTCATGCTAAATACAAAAATGTAAACCTTTTGGGATTTGGAGCTCCCTATCATAAGCGTCGCGCCAGTGGCGCGGTGCACATGGAAAAAAACCCTATTTTGTGCACAAAAAATTGTCAAATGACCAAAATTGCCCCAAATTTTTTGAAATTTGGGCTGGAGATTCTCTATGAAGTGCTATGCTGGGCCATAGAGGCTTTAGCCAAGATTCGGAGCCGATCTTGCTCTTTTTGCCTCTTTTGTCTTTTTGTCACTCTCCTCAATTTCGCCTTCAAGTTCCTTATCCGAGCCTTTGAACTCATGTTCCGTGCCCTGTAGTGATAAACCATCCGCCTCAATAATGTTTTATCCTTGTTGGCCTTCTCTAGCAACCTCTCAAGGTGGATGTTGATTTGCTCGAGCCAAGACTCTCGGTCATTGTTAATCTCTTGCTCTAATGGAGTGAGCTCAATCCTCCTATGTTGGGCAGATTGGCGATTCTTGCGGATGTTTTGCAGCTCCATGATCTCATGCTAGTCTTCAAGCTATTTGTTCCTCTGCTCCAAATACCTGATAATCCACTTAGCCCTCTCCAAATTGAGAGACAAGGCTTGGATCTCCATTTGCTGCTCCTGGATGGTCCTCCTAAATTTGGCACTCTCCACATCTGTATCATCATCATGAATGAGGATGAAGTCAACCTCTCGTTCACCTGATGGCCCCTCGTCATGCATGGGCCTCTTGCCCCTGTCCTGTACCTATGTTGCCAATGTCGGAAGTGAGGCCCCTTCCACCCCAGGTGGAGGTAACACTCGCTTTGTTGCTGCGAACAAATGTCTACTGCCTCTCTGATATGTGATGAATATTGGCATAGTAGCGGTCTCATGGTGCTCATACTGATGAGAAGGACCAATTATCTCATGTTCAACCTCTGATAATACCTGTGAAGTGCTGAAGAGGTCAAGAGAGATGAAATCATCCCAACTAATGCCCTGTAATCCCAGCTGATGAACCACCAAAATCTTAATAAGAGCAAAATGATAGACACTGTTAAGTTGCTACTGAGGGGTCTTGTGCTGCATGAAGGTGTTCATCCTCTCTATGTTCCTGCAAATAAAATATGGGATGTTCATCATCCGTACCCTGGTAAAGTGCATGAGAAACCTGATATGATAGGCATATAAATGAGAGAACCTCCCCTCACAGCTGAAATATTTCATGATCAACTTCATTAGTGGAGCATATTCATCTTTCAGATATCGGAATGGAAAGAATCTTTTGAGCTGCCTCAAGAAGCTGGCCTTAATGTATGGCTCATAATGCTGCCGATCAACCTTCTGTTTCTTGTGCCATGGTTCTCCAACGTTCGCTATGTAGGTTGCTAATGAGACAGTTTCAGGTGTCAGTGTGAAGGTGACACCGACTAAGATAGAGTGATCTCCATGTAAGTGAAGCACAAAAAGGCGGGCCAACTCATGATGAACTCGAACACTAGCCACCTTTTGACAAAACTCAAAACATGACAAATGCTGGAAACATGACATAGCAAGAGGGCAGGCCTGCAATTCTGTAAGGGTGGTTGGTTCATCCCTAACATGTTTGCCACTTTTATGAGGCCTCCGGGGAGACTGTTCTTCCGAGGATGAATCACTTTGGGTTTCCATTTCATACTCCGATGAATTCTCAGATGCCATGAGTGTTGTATATGGACTGCACTTGGACTTCCCTTTGATGATGTATGAAACTATGTGTTTTTATGAACTCTGCCACCAAGGGGAACAATGCAAAGGGAGTGTTAGGAAGGGGAATAATATGATGGGATTAGGGGTTATGGGGGGAAATTTTTGTTTAGGGACATGTAGGAGGGTTTGGGGATTTTATAAGGTAGGATTTTGGGGTTTTACATTTGACAAATGAGTGAACAGGATGGGGAATAGGAGTTTAGTAACTTTTTAAGGTAGGGAAAAAATAGGGAAAAAAGGGATAGGGGGAAAGGGAATGATGGAAAGAAGGGAAAGGTGAAAGGGAGGAGGAACCTTGGCATCCACACAACGAATTTGCAACCCTAACAGCAATGGTTTTGATGATTTCAAGTGGTAGGGTTTATGAGTTTTTATTGCAACTATAAACAGCCATAAACCATCATCATATTCACAAAATTTGATGAGCAACCGAGATGTCGACCCTACCTGGCAATTTCAAGGGTTTCAAGGTGATTTGTTGCAAATTTGGAGACAAACCAGGCCTTTATGGGTGTGCCCCGCGCAGCATACCCAGTGCCTCGCGCCCTTTGTGTGCGCCGCACCCGTGTTAATTTAACACTGTGTGGTCGCACCCTGTGCGCCGCGCTCCCTCTGTGCACCACGCCCCTCTGCCTGTGCACCGCGCCTATAAAAACACCTCCAACCTCACTCAAAATGCGTGCTTGCTCTCACAATTACTTTGAAATGCTTTCTCTCTATCCTTGGTGTGCAAAATGACATTGTTCGTAAATCCCCTCTGTGGACAGAGGCGATCCCACTAGCCCAACACAGGTCTAGCAACAATCACACAACGCTAACACGTAGGTTCCTAATTGCAGATCAGAGATCAATGATGATGGTCTACCTGGATTCCAACGCTAGTAGTTGTAGAAGAATCGACGCTCCCATTCCTTTGCTCCGGCTGGTCACAATCCCCACGATCCACGTGAATGGACACCTGCACATGAAAAGAACGATACAAATACAAGCATAAAATCCAATATATGCAATTATATATCAGTCAGAAAAGATATAACTCAATTACCATTATAAAGACACATGAGTGGAACCATAATGATAGTCGTCTATTAATGAGTAAAAACAGAGAAAGATTACAACCAAGGTTCTGACGTTGAACCTCCTCTGACTGGGCAAGCAGCTACATATGCTTTGCAAAGTGACCTCTTCTCTCTCAGAATTTTGGCAGCATAACCTCTCTATACTTCTCAATTCTCACTATCACTCTAGCATTACTTCAACACTCACAAAGACTCTAGCAAAAACTAGTTGGTTTAATGCATGAGGATGGCCCTTTATAGATGAAGAAGGGGAGGAGATACATTGTACCAGGACACCTATTGTAGATTAGCATTATCCCTGAAAAGCCACTCAGTATAGTTTTCGTGGATAAAAAATGACTTTCGACCTCTATCTTGAGGATTTTTCCTTCATAGAACTTCATGACAAAGGAGGAAAAAACATATGAATGCGTGCTGGCTAAAAATCATTGCCAAACTTAGGTGGCGCGGGGGTTGCTCTAGGACAAAGAGCCAATGGACGTGCCCCCTTTTGAGGAACTGAGTCATTGGCGCGGGTAAGACATGTGAACCCGCGCTAATGGAAAAAGGGCACTTTTTAGGGATAATTTGCAAGAGGTGTCTTCAAGGAACATGAAGTACATATTCAAGGGAACACAATGCAAGTGTTTTTAGGTTATGTCACTGGTCACAGGTCCATAAATGTGTCCTCCAATGTACGAAAACAAGGGTAACGGGGACGGTGACCAACGGTAACAAATTACTGTGTAACAGATGCCCCCTAAAGCATGAGGCCTGAGAGAGAGAGAGGGGTGAAATGCTTTACAAGAACATATATAGCTGCCGCCGAGAATCTGCATTGAGAGATACAATTTGATAGTTCAAATACGTGATGTACATGGCATGGTCGCAACCATCCATAAGAGAGTACATGATAATCAAGATCCATAGTATGGACGTAGCCATCTGGTTAGGATCAATGAACTGACTCAGGTATGGTCGCAGCCATCCGGTGAATGAGTCATGTATCCAAAATCACGCCTGGATTACAACAAACACAATCTAGGGTCTTGCGCTCCATCTCGACCTGAACATAAGTACAAGTTCAAGCATGTGAACATGTGAGCTGAAGTCGAACATGCATGAACATCGTCTGATTACCAGCCAATGATGAAAGCTGTTAACAGACGTGAGAGGTACCACCAATAATGACAATGGCCCTCAAGGTACTATAGGTACAATCTACGGCGTGTGAATTAGTGAGCCGGTGTCGAACACCCGTAGAATCATCCGATCAGAGGCCAATGATAAAAACCTCGCGTCGAACACGAAGAACCTGCCATTGAGGCATGCAGGATCCAAGGTACCGGAAGGGAGTCTCTAGGTCACTTTCCTGGATAATGAGCTGAAGTCGACAGGAAGTGATCTTCGTCGAAGGTGGGCCATAATGTTTCCCACATCATCGACACGAGATGGGAAGAGACAATGTTGTGATTTAAGATTTATGAACTATCAGACAAAGGTGGTTTCTTTCAGAGGTCAACTTCTCTTGAACATATCGGCGGCACGACAGTGGAGTTGGCAGTATTTGACATCAATGGATCAGAGGTCATGTTGACGAGGCAATGAGCAAATGAGAGGTCAAATAGGATTACCCAAACCCAAGGAGGCAAGTGAAAAATGAGATGAGATATCCCCACCCCGACACGAAAGTAGAGAGGTGCCATGTTCAAGATCGACATACTGCCGACACGACAATAATTATGGTTCCCAAAATTGTCTTTTTTCCCCCACCATTTTTGGTGAGTACCCCAATTATTTTTAACAAGCTTGATGGGGATAGCATATGCTTGTGGTATAAGTTCGACCTTCGGTCGAATCCAACCTAGTAACAGTTTAACGAGCCCTAGGGAGGAGAAGCTCGAGTCTCGTCATGATGACGATTCCAATGTCGTTAGGGTTTAACGAGTCCGACACAGGTAAAACTCGGAGTCTTTTTCATGTTTAGAGAGTCTAAAAAGACACAGAAAAGGAAACTCCAGGGGTGTCCTTTTTCGTAAAGTTGTGTCTCTCAGGCCCGAAAAAGTATAAAATGATGCCCGAAAGAACCGCCCGATCATTACGACCGAGGAGTA
>APFE031233802.1:2127-31894 GCA_000404065.3 Pinus taeda
AATATTTGACTGTTCTATATTTAGACTGAGCAGTCACTCCGCTGTGATCTAAAAATAGAAGTCCATCTATTTTTCCCAACTTGATCAATTATCCATAAACAACAACCTGCAATCTATAGACATGATCCATATGTCTAAAAATAGACATAGTCTAAAAAATAGACTTGCGCCAAAAATAACCTGCGGGCCCACTTAGTGAAGGCGACTCTTTTCACTAAGCTCCATCATCTTGTTGCAATCTCAACAAATTTCACGACTGAAATTCTATTGCAACAATTGGAATTAATTCTTCTAACTGTTAATTAATCTAACAGTGTATTGCTACGACAACAATGAGTTAATCACACTGCAATCTTCACAAATAAAACTACTGCATAAAATAATAACGGTGGAAACTAAGAAATATTCTAGCACACACACATAAAAATTAACACAATTATTTTTGGACAAATTTCCCTAGAAAAACCCAACTTGGCAAAATCAATGCAATAGTTGAGGTTTTTAATTATTAAGAAACAGTGAAATAATCTGAGTACAATCTGGATGTCGAAAACTAGCAAACTTATAGAGAAAATACTGGAAAAAATTATCTAAAGGAAATTACCCTCACTCCGAACAATCTCGACATTGTCTAGCCTCTAAAAACATACCTATCCAATTGGACCTGTGTAGGCTTTGCATCACTCTATCGCTTCCTACCACACATGTTGCTTGAAACGACTACTAATCTAGATGTCCTTCCTGCAACTGACTCGGAAAATGCTTCTCCTACCCTCTAGAAAATCTTCTCGAATCCTAGAATTGAAAGCATCTTCTCCTCCAAAAAAAAATTGAAATGCCCTTTAGAGGCTTCTACGTTGCCTCTATGCAGCCTCCCAGAAAAAATATCAACCTCTCTACAAAGTACCCACCGGGTCTGGAAAAATATTCCTTTGGAATCACTGTCCCTGGCCCTCTCTATCTATGCTTCCTTCTATGGCTCAGACTCTTCTAGCAATTACTATTGCTATCTGGAAATCCGAACTCTCCAAGGAAATTGATCTTTGTGTATGTCAAGTGTGTGTTATCCATCTACCCATCAAATTATTCTTATAATATTTTGTTGGGACACCAAAGACCAATATTAAAAATTAATCAAGGGCTAATATTATTTCCTAGTCAATCTGTGTGAGTTTCTCTTTGATTCAAAACTTTCTCAATTAAGACTAATTAATTAGCCACTTTCCCTAAGTTTAGACTTAGGAAATATTTAAAAAATAGGCTAATAATCTATTTTAGAAACTTATAGGTGGAATTTCTAAAAACAATTTATGGGTTTTGGAGAACTCCTATGTTTTAACATCTCCACAAAGTTTTGAGACATGAACACCTTCGATAATACAAAAACTAACACTCCCTCTTAGCAAGGAAGGTGTTGTAGTGCTACACTACTGCTACAACACCCTGTCTCTGTATCACCCTCTGTCACGTTGCTAATGTATGGCCACTATGAATGAATTCCATTGCCCAACAACCAATGCACAACTTAGATGTTGCATCTATGCTGCTGCTGACACTATTATACTGCTACCAACTTTTCATCTGCACTACAACTCCCTCTCATTTTTTGTTGCTGCAACTGCAACTACTACAACTGAGAAGCATACTAAATCAATTTGTGTCTCTATATTGCATCTATCTCCTAAGCATATGACTGCTACTAGCCTTTGCATTGACCATTTGGGAATCTAAACTACTTTTGTCTCTACTATTGAGCTCCTCCTCTACTATCAACACTGCACTAAGCTCCTTGACACGTCACTGCAGCTAATATGCAACTGTCACTCCAGAATATGACTACATCATTGACATTGATCCATCCTACTATTGAACATTGTGGGCCCCTATAGCAAGGTAATGATCCAAGAGGAGGATATGTTGATGGACCCTGGCCATCCTCAACATCTTTTGGACTATAATTCCATATCGTCCCACCTCTCTCCTAGAGGTATAGTTGCAAACATAGCAAAATATTCCTCCATCCTAGAGGAAAACTTGTCTATCTCTATAGATGCTACCACCTAGTCCTACTTCTTCTTATTTACCTTCTTCCTAAGAGGACACTATGTGTTGTAGTGCCCAAACTTGCCACACTTGAAGCACTCAACTTTAGATAGGTCCTCCTTCTTCTTCTTCTCCCCCTGTCCCTAGCTAGGACCCTTAAATTCTAGGGACACATTCTCCTCTTAACCCTTCAGACCCTTGTTTCTACTTTCGTTGATGGTAATATTCAATATAGCACACCTCAAGTCCTCTTGTTGTAAGTTAGATCACATCCTTTCCGATTTAAGCAATGTGTCTCTACCCCAGATACTTTGGAAAAACATGTGTTACTCCTCTAAGACACTATTTAGTGCCAAATGTGCAAGCTCAGTTGGTTGAGGTGCCTCCCCAATGACTGCAAGATGATATTGGACCTCCTGAATCTTGGTGAGGAAGGGGTCTAAGCCCTCACCCTTCATCATCTTGATGCTTCTCAGCTTCTCTTGTAGGAAAATATTCATCTGCTCAAAAGTGTTCTTATACAATTGGATGGGAACATCTTACATTTCCTTGGTTGTTCCTTTTTCTGCCACATGTGAGACTACATGGTCCCAGGCTCCATCTAGGATAAATATCTTTGCCTTCGCCATCTCCTTCCTGTACTCCTTGAGTTTATCAAAATCTTGGGGTACTTTACCACATTGTCCACATAGGCTTTCAGGTTATGTTCATCCAACATGAAGGTAATCGTTGCCTTCTAGATGAAAAAGTTGGAGGCTTTCTCCAACCTATCCTAATCTCTAAGCCCAACTATGGCCATCTCTAAATCTGGTTGAAAATATCCCTCTTTACCTCTATTCGACTGTTGGATCTACTATTCACACTCCCTTATGGAGAGAGGAAATTTGCTCACAACATTTTCCAGTCAACAACTAGAAAGACATATTTATAAAACTTGAAATATCTTGAGAGAAATTTCACTCTATGTGTGCCTTTCTCTTCTACCTGATGTTGATTATGTTACTACAAATTGATGCAAAACCCTTCTACGACAAAATAAGGAATCTTCCCAGTGAAAATACCCATGTTTTTTCTTCTGCTTGCTATAATCACTCAACTGGAAAGCCAAATTTTTTCTACCCACATGAACTGAAAATTTGAACTTCCCTTGGCAAGTTGCACTACCTCGCTTAGGCTCTGCACAACCTTCATAAATTCATCCCGTTGCTCCCTATGAACAAGGAATTTATTCTTCCACTTATGAATTTCCCCATCTGATCAAAATCACTTTGATACCATGTGAAAATTCACTACTAAAGTTATATTGCAATAACTGGAATTAATTCTTCTAACTGTTAATTAATTTAGCAGTTTATTGCTACGACAACAATGAATTAATCACACTGTAATATTCACAAATAAAAATACTGCGGAAAATAATAGCACTGGAAAATGATAAATATTCTAGTACACACACATAAAAATTGACACAAATATTTTTGGACAAATGTTCCCAAAAAACCCAGCTTGGGAAAACCATTGTAGTAGATGAGGGTTTTACTTATTAAGAAACGGTGAAATAATATGAGTACAATATGGATACTAAAAATTAGCATTCATGTAGAGAAACTATTGGCAAAAATTATCTGAGGGAAATTACCCTCACTCTGAACAACCTTGACAATGTCTAGCGTCTAAAAAGCTAGCCATCCAACTAGGCATGCACAGGCTGTGCATCATTCTAGTGCTTTCTTCCACACGTGCCTCCTAAATTGATTTCCAATCTAGTTTCCCTTCTTTCTGATGGTTGGGAAAACTCTTCTTCGCCCCTCTGGAAACTCTTCTAGGCTTATGGAACTGAAAACATCTTCTCCTCCAACAAATATCGAACTACCCTTTTGAGGCTTCTATGCTACCTCTGCGAAGCCTCGTGGATAAAATATTCACCTCTCTACAAAGTATTCGCTGTATCTTAAAAAGTATTCCCCCAAATTCATTGTCCCTACCCCTCTCTGTCCCTGCTCCTTCTCTGGCTTGAACTCTTCCGACAACTGTTATTGTTCTCTGGAAAATCGAACTCTCCAAGGAGATCAATATTTGTGTGTGTCAAGGGTGTGTTATCCATCTACCCATCGAATTATTCTTATAATCTTCTGTTGGGGCTCCAACAAAGGTTAAAACTTAATCAAGGGATAAGATTCTTTCCTAGTCAATGTGTGTGATTTTCTAGATGATTCAAAGCTTTCTCAATTATTATTGATTAATTAGCCACATTCCCTAAGTTTAGACTTAGGAAATATTTAAAAAATAGGCTAATAATATAATTGAGACACTTCTAGGTGGAATTTCTAGAAATGATTTATGGGATATGGATAAATCCTGTGTTTTAGCCTCTGCACAAAGTTTTGAGACTTGAAGACCTTTGATGTTACAAAAACTAACATTAATCTAGACATTTGTTCGATCTAAATTTATGTGAATGTATTACGGGTATTCATGTTGAGAAAAAATGTCATTACCTATTTATAAATGATTGTCTCATTCATATCATTACTTTAGCTAATGATCTATCAATTGTTTTCATAAGCCAATAATTAAAGTATATGAATTTTTAAAAGAGATCATTTGCAGTCATACCTTTTATCTATCTTGGCCAAGAAATAATTAGAATTACACATATGCTATCCTTTTCATATGTTTCTTGATGCAAAATCTTAGAGAAAACATAATCGATCTATGTTTGTCTCTCAGAATAAGGAATCTTTATGTTACAATGTTATTTTGTTTTTTACATGAAGAATTAGTTTCAGTTTAATTTGTAGTTGCAAGTAGAAACATAATTTGATTTTATTTTCTTGATATCTTTTTAAAATTTTATCAATAACACATATTTCTTTTGAGCCACTTAAGTTGTGTTCTAGCCTACTTTACTTCTTGTAATATAAATATTGTATACAATGTATCATAGCTATACCATTGTATTACAACACCCATTTATTGATTCCGTAGTAGAAATTTTGTATTATATTTCTTAATTCTAGTTTCTAAATGAAATATATAAATTAGAGTTACGTAATGTGTCATAATTTGTTTACTGGTGAAACATATAATCATTTTCTTTCTAAATAGTCATATCATATTTAGGCTTCTTAATTCCCATCATTTCATTTGTATTGTTAAATTGGCCATTGGGTTATAAATTTATTTTAACCATAAGTTAGTATATCTTATTTTAGGATAATCATAATTTAGATTAGGATTAGTTTTCCTTGGATTCACCTCTTTGTAAGAGGAAAGGATCTAAGGCCAACAGAGCTTTTAATCCCATCGAGAGTAGCCATACCAAACAAATTGGGATATTAAAGATCCTTGGTTTGGGCTATTCCTCCCTTGTTGACTTGTGTGCATAACTCCCACTTCAACAAAACCAAGACCCTAAATGAAAGTATCATTGAAATATAGAATTGACAAAATTCATATACAAAAACAAGAATAAAAAAACAAGGAGCACCTAACAAGTATCCTAAGTGTAGAAAGGGCCCACGAAGGAAATTTAGGAAAATTGAAGAGAAGACACCATGATGAAGAATGAAGTAACCTGATCCTAATGAGACTAATGGTTTGTAAAACAAAGCTCACGGGATCCTTGATGGGCCTCTAAATTAGACATAAATTAAGGCCTGTGACTCTAAATTAAACATAATGTAATACCCATCTAACCATCCTTCAACACATTAAACCTCTCTTTTTTGCATTAGATAATGTATTTATAATGTATTTATAATTTTAATATGTTCATTAGGAAGGTTTATGAATAGTTGCATATTTGTGCCTAATATTATTTATTTTTGTGGAATATTATGAGAATATTGGGTAGATTATGAAGATTTGGAGGAGGAGATAATTTAGGGACTTTCTCCCTACTACAGGAGGATCAATATTAAATAATAAATCAACAAGATATTATGTAATTATGACACAGATTGTAGAACTCCAATGATTGAGAAAATCTAGGAATGTGTTCCTTGCCATTTAATGCAGATTCCTAGTATTGGGAACCAAATCCACTAATAAAGGGATTTTTGTGGGGAAAAATTCCTCCTTCCATGAGGAATGATTACTAATCATTTTGTATAAGTATCAAGTTGAATTTTTGTCTACGGGTAGATTTTGCTTAGTCTTCTTGTGGAGAGAACTCGTATTTTTGCAGATCCATTGTATTTTCTTGTAGGGATGTGATTGTATTGATGGAAATAATGAAGAATGGTGTCATGTTAAGCTTCTAAGTCTTGGTCTCCTCCATAGGACTATGAGTTTCCTTGGTCTTGGCCATCGCAAGAGCCTTAGAGCCCTTTTATATCATTTGATTTTCTTTTTGTCACTTCTTATTCACATGTATCTCTTGTTCTTGTTTCTTTCTATTTCTGCATTTAGTATTGATGATTTCTTATTGTAGGATTGGGTTAAATGATTGATGCAAATTATTTTGTAGAATCAAAAGCATCATTTCATCCTTGGAAAATATTTGGAAGGTCATAGTAATCATTGAGGTACTTGGATTAGTTTTCTTATTCCCAAATCTAATTTTTTGGAACTCATTTGTGGCAAGGAACAACAAATTTATGCTATTTTTTAGAGCATGATAATGAGCTTCAATCACATTGGTTCCACTTGCATTAGATCACAAAAAAATTCTATCTAATAACAAAAATTACCCCATTGCATTTTCACTTGATTATGTTAGGCATTCTATAGATTTACTAGCTCACTAGTTCTCGAATTTTTGGATTTTAGACTAGTAATTTTCTACTATTTTTTTTAGCATGGGTTAATTGTCTTTAAGTTTCTTAGGATAAGTTTAAATTTTTATTTATGATCTCTTAGATTTTGTACTAGTTTCAAATCACTCTTGTATTGATTTCAAGCACTTTCGTTCATGCATGTAGCCATTAGATGGTAATAGTTCTATTTTATTCCATTTAATAAATCTTTCCCATGTATAAATGAATTTCTATATAGATGTAGACACTCATGTATGTTGTTTTAGGAGCTTCTACATTGCAGGGAGAGCTCATCTCATTTTCCTCATCCAAGCCTTATCGACCCATGTAGCCAAAATTCACTAATGTCTCCATTTGAATTCTTGTTTTATAAGAAAAATTTGCCATTTCCATTGAGCAATTAATCCAACCATCTGGAAGCTCTTGCTCAATTTCTTGGTAGTTCCCACCACCTCCATGCCTTATTCTCCCATTATCCACCTTTCCCAAGCTTCATTCCACCTGCTAGACCACTTCCTAATCTATTGGCCCGATCTTGTAGTAAAACAGGAGATCCTACAGACATCTTGTAGTTTTCCTGTAGGAAATCCTGTAGCAGCTTGTTTTGAGCCCGAATTGAGAAAAATCATCACTAAATCTAGGATTAGGTCCCTACTTAACCTCCATGCCATTAAGACCATTGTAACCCTCTTCCTCCATACCTATCTCCCCTACCAAAGAACAAGGAAAGATTAAAATTTGCATTTATAAACCAAAAAGATAAAAAAAAAGAGAGTTCTTTTATATTCACACATGCACATAGTAGGTAATACTCCCTAGATTAGAATCCATGCTCAGTTAGTTTAAATCATCACATGTGATAAATAGGGTTTAGATAAGTTTCTTTTACATTTAGTTCATGATATTTATGCAATTAGAATAGTTTTCTTTCCTTGTACTTTATTTCTTGCAATATGTTAAGGTTTCCATTTCGAGCATTTCATCTTTTGCAGTTAGTTTATGATTTGATTTCAGTACATGCACTCCATTACACCATGACAACAAAGGAATGACACATTGTATGCTACATATATAGTGTTTATACCTCTTAAATTTGTATGAACCTTGGGTTGATAATTAAAGTCGGTAGCCTTGGGTGTTGCAACATTCTTGTTGCAATATCAAGGCTCATCACTTTTTGGCACTGTTGCTGGGGAGGTGTCAAAGTATGCATTGTTTTCTTCTCTGATTGATTAATTTCTTTTACTTTTGTATATATGTATATTATATATATATAATATATATATTATATATATATAATATATATATATATATATATATATATATATATATATATAATATAGTATAATATATATTATATATATTTGGATTAGGCATATTTCATTTCAAAAATAGAAAAGTGCATTGCATTAGTGTTTCCATTCAATCATAAAAACAAAAAAAATTCTCCAATACCAACCCACCCGTCCATTTGATCATGGTGCAGTAAGAGTGACATCAACATCCACTTTTGCAGGTATAAGAAGAAGATATGGCAAATAATTTAGAAGAAATGGATGGAGATAATGACAATGAGGAACATTCTCTCAGATTTCCCATTGAAGATACTGATGTTAATGTGAACATGAAGAACATCCCTCCATCTTTTCTTCCAAAATTTCATGGTCTAAGGTAAAAGGATCTGGAAACCTTTCTCTTTGAATTTGAAATTCTTTTTAGATCTTATGGTTTCTTATTGAACACTAAAAAATTGAGATTGCTTCTGGAAACATTGAAGGATAGATCTCTTAAATGGTTCATGAGTTTAGGGACTAATTCAATAGGATCATGGAGTGAGATGCCAAAGATATTTCTAGAAAAACATAAAGATCGTGATATTAAAGAAGAAATATTTATAATGAATCAAAAGGAAGATGATATCCTTTAGGATCTAATAGAGAGGTTCATGTATAATGTTAAGGGGGAAAAACTACATCATTTAGGATCTGACACACTAAAACCCCTCTTACTTAGAACAATTAGGGATGAGTGGATTGATGTCCTTGATCTCATGAGTAGAGGTGATGGATACCAATAATAATTTGAATAAATTTGTGAAACATGCAAACACATATCAAGAGGAAGGGCAAGGGTAATTCAATCAACATTAATATCAGTAAGTCAAGCTAAACTTGGAAATTTATTGATAACTTTAAAATGCAAAATTATTAGCAATCTAAGTGAACAAGCAGAAATGTTAAGAATGCAAGATGAAGAAAAATAAGATGTTGATATTTGTGTTTTCCATGTAGATTCACATAATGTTAAACATTGTCCATCATTACCAAGGTTGAAGGAAGTTCACCAAGAGGACAATGAAGCAAGTCAATTGCCAATGCAACTATGGTATGCAGCTCCAAGAGGGCCATGGTAGCCTATTCAACCTGATATGATACAAGAGTCTAATTCAAAATTTCAATCTTATTCACATCCATCTCAAAGTAATTGGAGCACACCCTTTCCTTTGCAACATTGGCCATCTCAACCCCAAAAACAATCTTGGAAACAAGGTTGGAAAGGAACTTATGGGAGCCATCCACAATATCCTTAGTATTTTCCTCAATTTCTTCCATACCCAACTCCATGTTATGCTTACCATTAACCTCCACCACAACCACAACCCCAACCAAATCCATCTCAAATATACACTCCCACGCAACTACTTGTACCACCATTTCCAAACCCACACATTGAAGTAGCTCAACCCACTTGCAATTCTGAGGTACAACACTTCCAAATATCTCCTCTTGATCTCAATGGTATTCATATCAACTCAGGAAGAACATTAAAAAAAATGATTCTCTTGATTCCATTGAAGGAAAACATGCAGAAAAAGAAGATTCAAAAGAGAAGATGAAAGAACCATGGGTTGCACTTGATGAAGAGAAGACATCAAAATCAGAGATTGAGAGAGCTCCCTCATGCTTACCATGAAACCCTCCATGTATTCAAGAGAAAAATCAGTAAGAATAGGAAGATTTGAAGGTCATGGTAGAAGAAGACATGAAAAATGATCCAGATAAGAAATCAATCAAGGGCATGAAAGTTATATTGAGGTTTGGTTCTAGACAGTCACTAAGTTGCAGCAACATTTTCTTCTTCAACTGTGCTTGATATCATCAAAGTCAAATAATTTGATCTCTCAAATTAAGGTACATATCAAACCATACATTTGAAGCCTACACATCATTTTGTCTATCATCTTGATGTGCACATGGCTCTATTGGAATTATTCTTATACTTGAAAGTTATTTTGTTTTCAAGTAAAGTAGGGTAGAAAAAAATGAAAAAAACAAAATCTCAAGTGAAGACCTCCTTTGAGGCACCTGAGATTCACTCATTGATTGAAAACCTCCATGAGGTGGTCAATGGGTTGGAAAAAATAGAAAAAACAAAGAAAAAGAAAAGACCCTAGGTGAAAACCTCCTTTGAGGCGCCTAGGCAGACCTACAAGTTAAAAACCTCATTGAGGCGGCTAGTAGGCCTAGAAGAAAAAAAAAAAGGAAAAAAAAAGATATTTTCTCCATGTATCTCTCTGATGAGTGTAGTTGTTTCTGGGAAAAATAGTGTCTATTTGATTTGCTAATCCCACTAAGACGGGTAGCTATCTTAGAAACAAACAATTCAAAGTAACTTGTGTTTTCCTTTATGGATGATAGATAAGAGAGAAGCAAAGAGCACCAACCTTAATCTTTCGCTTGGCTCCTTGCTTGTTTCCTCTTTCCTTTGATAGAGCTTGCCACTCCTTTCTCACTTGTCCCACTTCTAAGAACACTTGTGGAGGCAAAGAAACAAAACACCATCAAAGCATAGAGATCTATGATACCATAAACAATGCAAAATCAGAAGTACATTAACCATACAATTGCACTCACAAATAGACAAGTATATGGAGGAAAACTCAAATAACTTTATTGATAGTAGAAGTAGAAGAGAGGATTACAACCCAGGTGTCTGATACAACATCATCCTCCTAGCATGAAAGCCCTCTTCACCTCATGAAAAGCAAGATCACCCAACAATACAATGTCTCAAAGAGAAACCAACAACACTTCCTTACAAATTACAAAATTCCAGCCTCTAGATCTCTGTGATGAGGGATCCAAATATAGATATTTGCAGAGGGGTGAGTTAGCTTTTGGGTTTTTGATTAGTGTCATTTCACTGATAGTTCTTGGTTCCACTTGGATATTTCATGATTTCTTACTCATCCCTGAGCGAATTTAGAGAGGCAAGTGTCATATGAGAAGTTTCTAGAAGATTCTCTGGGTTTCCACTTAGCAAACTGTCTTTTCCATTCATCTACTCTCGCCCATCACACCCTATAGAAGCCCTTTTCAGTATGGATTTCACCCCCCCCATGTGTAATAGGTGAGATGCATTGCACCTTAACCAAGTAGTAGTCTATATGGGTCAGTTTTGACCAGTTCTGAGTAGTTTTTCAGGTGGAACTTATGGGAAAGGATGTAATCAGTTGACCATGATCCTTTAGGGTACTAAACAAAAATTTTAGGGGTTTAAGAGCCCTTGGTTTATCGACATATGTGATTGGGGTTGTAGTTCCCAAATATGCCTATAATAGTAGGTGCTCTCCAACATCTGCAAGCAACAAAAACAAGTTGGTACGAAAAGAAAAAATTGGTCAAGCCTAGTCAAAAGAAATAATTTTTTTTACTTTCTCCTCATTTTCTCAAATGCTCCAACAAGGCCAAGGCCATGCCAATCCATCACCCTCATCAATTTCCACCATCCACCCATCATTCTCAAGCTTTTCCCATTCATTTTGCTTACTATCCTAAAAAACTACAAGAATGCTATGTTTTACTACATTAAATAGAAATACATAGAGCAGAAAACTAGTTTTGTCATACCTTGAAAACCATGCATTCATTTGCTAATATGTTTCAGGGGGAGATGCGTATGGATGATGGTAACATGCTCAAGTGATTTCAACAAATTCTAGTGCACAGTTTTCAAGAAATTGGCCTCCATCACCTAAAACCATTTTTTAATTTGCTCGATATTTGTGCATCCGTTTAAAAATATGTTTCATGGGGAGATGCATATGGATGGTGGTAACATGCCCAAGAAATTTCCACAAATTTTAGTGCACAATTTCCAAGAAATCAACCTCCATCACCTTCACCTATTTTTAATTTTCTTGCGATCTATGCATCAATTAGCCAATATGTTTTTATGGGAAGGTGTATAGTGATGATGGCAACATGCTCAAAAAGTTTTAGGTCAATCCATTCTACCATTTGGGAGATATGGACAAAACAATTTTGATACAAGAGGTTGTCCATGCTGTCTTTAAAAAAATGAAAAAAAAGAGGAGAAAAGAACATCAAAGGGGAATATCAGCTACCTACCTCACTTGCCACTCCATGACCACACCTTCAACTCATTCCAATATCTATTCACCCTTAGAGCAGATTAATGATGTAAAAAAAAAAAAAAAATTAAGAAAAAGGCCGCTACAGGGCATCCTGTAGTTTTCCTGTAATAAATCCTGTAACAGCCTATTATGAAAAAAATAGCAACTCCATACCTAACCTTCAACACAATGATTGAGAGAGAAGAAGCATGACTGTAGGCAAAATGAAACTCCTCCAGAGCTCAAAAACAATAGAAGAAGCCATCACCTGCACATCAACAAGAAGACAACCCATCAACAAAATAAGATCAACAAAAAAGGTAAAATGCGGTCAAGAAGATGTACCTAAGTCATGAGAAGCACAAAAACATCAACTCAGCAACAACATGCATGTCTCTCCAACAACCATCAGGTAGGTACATGTATGAAATATTCTTGACCTCTTCTCTTGAGCATATTATAGTTAGAAATTTGTTGTTAATGCATGATAAATGAGGTTTTATAATCTAAGGATGGGTCAGTAGTCTCGACCAACTTCAACTAGTTAATTTCATCTCACGCATTCACTCATGCAATGTGGAAAATTCAAATTATGAAGGGTGATGATTTCAAGGAATGGGGAAAACAGTTAAAAGAAGAATTTTTTGCAAAGGCCCAGTCACCACAACACTCCAAACCCTCCATCCATTTCATATTCACTATCTGTCCACCATTCATCCATCCCATTTCATAATTTTAAGAACAAACCCTACACTCTGTCTCACCCTGAAAATTTCTTGAAAAAACAAATAGAGCATCCTCTCCATTTTCACAAACCTACACTACTCCCTCTGAGCCCTAACATCATCCTCCAAACCCTTTACATCATTTCTTATCACTCCCATACTGTCAAAAGACTCTAAATCATAAGGAATGGATGCTACAGGGAGACAAAATGTTGCTACAAGAAGGATCAAAAGAAGAAATTGTGCTAAAACCAAAACTGGCAGTGCCTAAGAGAGACCTAATCAAAATAGAGAACTCCAAGGCCATTAGGCAATCATCTATGCCACAAAAGAGAAGAATAAGGCAACAAAAGGAAATAAGGCATTCACCATCAAAAGAGAACTCAAACTACAATGATGAAAAGAGGCTTTCCAAGTGTTCTCTAATCTCTTTCTAGATTTTTTCCAAGGCCTAAAATATGTTATAGAAATAAGAAAAAGACATGGAAGTCAAGTTGAAAGCCGACCCTAAGCTCAGCCTATCATTTATGCTCAAAACAGGTTTCCTGTAGTTTTGACAAGAATTGCTACATGATGTCCTAGTTCTCATCTAGATGCATTTTGAAGATTTTAGAGGTTTCCAAATGGTGGAACAAGGTATTAGAAGGTTGATAAGGATGTGGAATACCTTGCCAAATTGAAAAATATTTAAGAACCCATGTTGAATAAGAGGAAGAAGACAAGCTAATGGTCTCAAGAAATAATGATTTTTTCTATGCACAAATAGCTTTTTGGGTTTGTCCTTGCAGAACTTACAACCAAGATTCTTAAGAGGAAGGACCGAGGAATGCATAATAGAGAGGCCATTAGGGCCATGAATGAGGCACAATGCGGTCACTAAG
Source organism: Pinus taeda (assembly GCA_000404065.3). Lineage (NCBI taxonomy): Eukaryota > Viridiplantae > Streptophyta > Pinopsida > Pinales > Pinaceae > Pinus > Pinus taeda. The sequence continues at coordinate 15,953 of APFE031233802.1, forward strand.
TTGCTCAGAGGATGAGAAACACTTTCAACAGGGGGTATGATGGACCTCTAAATTAGACATAAATTATGGCCCATGCCTCTAAATTAAACATAAATTAACGCCCATCTAACCATCCTTCAACACATTAAACCTCTCTTTTTGCATTAGATAATGTACTTTTCATATGTTCATTAGGAAGTTTTATGAATGACTACATATTTGTGCCTAATATTATTTATTTTTTGTAGAATATTATAAGAATATTAGGCAGATTATGAAGATTTGGAGGAGGAGGTAATTTAGGGACTTGCTCCCTACTAGAGGAGGATCAATATTAATAATAGGTCAATAAGATATTATGGAATGATGGCATAGATTATGGAACTCCAATGATTGAGAAAAGCTAGGAATGTGTTCCCTGCCATTTAACGCAGATTCCCAGTATTGGGAACCATTACCACTAATAAAGGGATTCCTTTCATGGAGAATGATTCCTAATCATTGTGTGCAAGTACCAAGTCGAATTTGCATCTAGGGGTAGATTTTGATTAGTCTTCTTGTGGAGAGAACTTGTATTTTTACAACTCCATTGTATTTTCTCGCAGGGATGTAATTGTATTGATGGAAACAGTGAAGATTGGTGTCATGTTAAGCTTCTAATTCTTGGTCTCCTCCATAGGAATCTAATTTTCCTTAGGCTTGGCCATCTCGAGAGCCTCAAATCCCTTTTGTATCATTTGCTTTTCTTCTTGTCACTTCTTATTCACATGCATCTCTTATTCTTGTTTCTTTCTATTTTTGCATTTGGTCTGATGATTTATTTTTGTAGGATTGGGTTAAATGGTTGATGTAAGCTCTTTTGTAGGATCACAAGAATCATTTAATATTTGGAAAAGACTTGGAAGTTCATAGTAATCATTGAGATACTTGGGAGGAGAGATGTGGGGGAGAAAGACCACAGGTGTTAGGGGATGGTCGTGGGAGTGAAGCCTGCAGCCGAAAGGGCTGAGGGCCTAAGGCTAAACAACAAGGTCTGGAGAATAAAGAGAAGCAGTCACTTGCAAGGGAAGCTTGTGGTTAGAGTGGAAGAAAATCCAAGGTGCCAGGCAAAGATACTTGTCAGAATCATAAGGTTTGGAACGGTGCGAGGACAATTAGGGGGTGTAGATTGGAAACAGCTGGAGTCTCCATGACCTAGGCTTCAGGAAACCTCCTAGCCTTGTCAACTGGGCAACAAAGCTGTTGCAACCTCTGCCTAATCCGAGGCAATTCCTTGCAGCTGAAAACAAAATTGATTGTGCTGGTGAGTTTAAGTTGTTAATCAGGTGGATTAAACATGGTAAACCCTTGTGAAACGGTCGAGCTGGACCCTGAACCAGAAGATATCCTATCAGTTTGGGGTAAGGAATTAACGGCGCAAAACTTAGAACATTTCTTTGGAGCAAGTAGTTTTCACAGGACAGTGAAGGAGAATCTAGATCTGAATGAACCGTGGAACAATTTTTCTGCGCTCGATGGATCGAGGGGAAGTTTGAGGATGGTAACACGGAGAATCCCAGAGGACCAGACCTATCTCAACCCCCAAGAACAAAGATCATTGAAGGAGGAGATCCCTCAAACCGAAGATTTCAGAGTACCTCAAGTAAGTAATTCTTCTGCCCTAGCTCAAGTCTAGTATCAATCTGGAGGCCTAGAAGATGTTGTTTATGGCCAGGGCTCTAAAACTTGGCTATGGCAAAGCTCAAGCGACAGGCTAAAAGCGGATCTAGGGCCGGATAAGGAAGGCAGATTGTAGGCCATAACCAGATCTACATTAGCAAGGTCCGAGTCAAACCCTAGAGCATCTCTGGAGGCAGAGGGTCACAAAGCGGAGGAGGTTTGTAGAAAGGAAGGATCGAGAAGCATTGCTGTAAGATAGCCAGAGGAGGAAAGATTAAAGGAAGGAGCAGTCGAAGGAGCATGACTCAGGAGGTAGTGGGGGCCAATAAGGTTGTGATACTCCCAGAATTTGAGTTAGTAGGAAAGAAGGACTCTACGCAGCAAATGGAATATACAAAAGGGGTGGCTGTTGGGAAAGGAAGAGAAGAGCCCCATGGCGACAAGCAAACTGGTGAAAAGAGAAAGAAATAGAAACTAATTAAGAAAAGTTTAGAAGCAAATCTGGTCCTGGGAGTGGACGTACAAATCGAGGAAGCAATGGAGGTGTTGGAAAACATTTTGGTTGGACGAGCTAGAGGAAAGAATTTCTCGGCACAATTCATTCAGAATTGGGCTGAACAACAATGGAAAAAGGATTCATGGAATTCCTTCAAAGTTTCGGTGCTAGCAGAAGGATGGTTCATGATCCAATTTGACAAGAAGGATATGGTGGATTGGGTACTGACGAGGAATTGGGCTTTTGGGAAATGACTTGTGCTGTTTAGACGATGGACTCCTCTATTCGACACTTAGCGGGAGAAGGTAGACTCATTTCCGGTTTGGGTGCGCGCTTGAGGGTTGCCACCATTTCTATGGGTCGATTCAGTCTTCAGGTCTATAGGCAATACAATTGGCTCCTTCCTAGAAGCTGACATGTCTTTTGTATAAACTAGAAACAAAGCAATGGCTCGGATTCTGGTAAGTCTTAATCCTAGGAAAGGCCTTCCGAGAAACGTAAAAATCCACTACAAAGACCTTGTCTTCGATCAATTGTCAGATTATGAACACCTGCCTTATAGGTGTCATAACTGCCATGAGTATGGCCATTTGGCAAGAGACTGCCCCTTGGGGTATCGATGCAGAAGAAAACAGAGGAAAGATGAAAAAGAAATGCGAACAAAAGGTGCTGAGATAACCCTCGGGATAGAAGCAACTCAACTGGAGGATGCCATGGAGGTGGAAAGGATCGAGGAACAAAGGGCTCCGAAGCAGATACAGAATGTGAGTCAGGGAGCTAAAGAAGGTCCCCTTATCGTTTCGAGCAAGGATGATCCGGAAGCATCAAGAGAAGTTCATTAAGGTTCGATGGTTATGCATCTAGACTTTAATCCTCCTTCTTTACATTCTCCAAACAAAGTAAAAGAGGCATGCTTTATTTCAAATCTGCATAATCATGCATCAATAGAAAATGAGGAGGTTGAATCCATTACTGCATCTATCCCCAAAATCAACGTGAACTGTGAAGGGACCTCAAAAGCTACCAGTAAAAATGATATTAAACTCCTTGTTACCAAATCTGATTGTCACTACAATCTGTGCTCCCTTGACAAAAGACTAGCGACTGGAGAACCTATTGGAGGCATAGTTATGGAGGTTCCCTAGACCTCTAGGAAAAACTCAAGGGGGCGAAAGTCCTTTCTATTGAAAGCACAAGTAAAAGAAAAATATGATGTGGATGATGGTAAACAGTTGTCAATTCCTGGGGTGCTTAGGGTGGTGAAACCCTGTGAGGAGATATCAAAATGATTTGTCTCTCATGGAATAGGGGTTTAGCCAGTGAACCCAAAAACTAGCTTTGAAGGAGTTAGTGCAGCGATACAACCCTAATCTTCTCATGCTGCAGGAAACTCTAGGATTGAGTTCAGAGGTAGTGACATCTTTATGTTCTTTGTTCCCAGGGTGGCAGTTTCAAGCATTGGATTCATTTAGTCACTCGGGAGGTGTGGCTGTAGGACTCAGAGAAGGAAGATTGAAGCTGTTAAATTCGTGGGGTATGTTTCATGGCTTGGGGATGGAAGTATTATCCCCTGAATTCAACGGCCCTCTGTCTATCTTAAATATATACGAGGGATGCCAGGAGAGGGCCTCATTCTAGAATAGCCTCCTAGCTAAATCTATGATGAGGGATCAAAATTTGGTAGTAGGAGGAGATCTAAATTTCTCCATTGGAAACGCGGAAGCTTGGGGCCCCTCAGCCAAAGAAGACCCCTTATCGAATTTATTTCAAAATTCTCTCACCTCGCATAAACTGATTGATGTAAATCTGTCAAAGCTAAAGCCTACATGGAGAAACCATAGAACAGGTGAAGCTCGAGTCGCAAAAAGACTAGATAGATTTATTTTATGTAAGGATCTTTCTTCCAGAATTCTGATGTTCCGACAGTGGATAGGAGAGGGAGGAAATTCGGATCATTTCCCTATTTTGCTTGAACTATCCAAGCCCCCCTTTAAACCTGCAACACCTTTTAAATTCAATGCTATTTGGATGCAGGAGGAATCATTTAGACAACTCTTCAATGAAACTTTGCAACATCCAAGCAAGGACACAATGGAAGATAAGAGTTTTCTTTTCATGGAAAATCTGAAAAGGATGAAGAAGGTCACAATGGACCGGGCTAAAAAAAGGAAGCAAAAAAAAAACGAAGTTTTAATCAGTATCGACAGGGAGCTTGGGGAACTTGAAAAACCTGACTCAAATGGATATGAATCTCAGGAAGCGAAGGATAGGATTCTATTGTTAGAAAAGCAAAGAAGCCAAATTCTTTTGGACAGAGAAGAAGAATGGAGGCTAAAAAGCAGGGTGATATGGCTGTTGGCTGGAGATGAAAATACAAAATTTTTTCACAACTTCGCGAAAGGTAGGAGGAGAATGAATACTATATGGAATCTAAAAGACGAAGAAGGAAGAGAGGAAAATACCTTTTTTTTGAGCAGAGAGAGCCCACATTAGTGGAGGTTATTAGAACATCCCAAAGTTTTCCTCGATATGTGGAGGAGGAGGAAGCGGAAGGCTTACTAGAGGAAGTCACTTCTGAAGAAGTGGAGAATGTAATAAAATCTATGGCAAAAGATAAAAGTCCTGGGCCTGATGGGTGGCTTATAGAAAATTTTCAACAGTTTTTTGATCAGATTGGCTCAGAACTAGCTGATGTAGTTGAGGAATCCAGAAGGAAAGGTCTGATATATGCGCCTTTTAACTCTACATATATAGCACTTATTACTAAAAAAGAAGTTCCTGAGTCCTTTGAAGATTTCAGACCCATTTCATTATGCAACAGTGTGTATAAAATCATAGCTAAAACGATAGCAACTCGATTAAAACCAATTCTGTCCAGATGTATCTCAAGAGAACAGTTTGGTTTTCTGGATGGACGCCAAATACACGAAGCTATAGGAGTGGCCCAGGAGACAATTCATAGTGTGAAACTAATGAAAAAGAAAGGAGCAGTGGTGAAATTGATCTTTCAAAAGCATATGACAGAATCAGTTGGACCTATATCCGAATGTTGTTAACTCATCTGGGGTTCAAAATTGATTTTATCAACTGGGTTATGGGATGTATCACCAATGTCAGTTTTGTGGTGCTTATTAACTGGGCCACCTCTTCATTCTTCAAAGGGCTAAGGGGCCTAAGGTAAGGCTGCCCATTATCCCCTTTACTATTTTTACTAGTTGCAGAAGGGTTGAGCCAACTAATGTTAAAAGCCAAAATGGAAGGATCAATTAAAGGCCTGGAGGTGGCTGTCAACCTTTTCATTACTCATCTCCTGTTTGTAGACGATATATTACTCTTCAGTAATGGTAGCCTGACAGAATTTAAAAAGATAAAGGAGATCCTTGAGCTATTCATGAAAGCAACATGGATGCAAGTCAATTACATGAAATCACAACTCATGATGGAAGGCCTGAATAGGTAGGAGATAAGCTAGATTATGGCTATTGTTCCTTTAGAGGTATCTAAGTTTGGGGACCCCTTCAAATACCTGGGGTTTTGGTTGAAGCCAGATAATTATAAAAAACAGGACTGGAATTGGTTAGTAGCAAAGATTGAAGCGAGGATTTCACACTGGAGTTTTAGATGGCTCTCTAGAGTAGGAAGGTTAACTTTAATAAAATCAGTCCTCCTAGCAATTCCTGTATATTGGGTCGCACTGACTTGGGTCCCCAAAGGAATCTTGGAAAAAATAAGAAGAATATGCAGCAAATTTCTAAGGGCAGGATCAAAGGAGGAGTCTGTGCTCCCCTGGATTGCCTGGGATAAGGTGGAAAGACCAAAAGAATGGGGAGGATGGGGAATTAAAGATATTATTGCCTTTGGAACCTCTTTGGCAGCAAAATCAGGGTGGAGAATCGTCAAACTGGAAAACCTTTGGACAAAAGTAGTAAAGCGGAAATACATTGATCCCACCCCCCTTGAAGACTAGATTAGGAACCCAAAAAAGAAAGGAGGGAATGTGTCGATAATATGGAAAGTGAATATCGATGCCTTTAAACTTATTGAACAAGGTTTGTCCTAGCAGATTGGAAACGATGAAAAAATCCACATTGGAAGGGACCCTTGGGTGGGTTGTAACAAGAATTATGCTTTACCCCTAGCATGATTAGAAACCTTGCCTCCAAAGGATTTTTGTATTTAAATCAGGTGGAGAAAATAGGATTCTCAACCATATGGGGACAAGCTTGGAAATTAGGAGAGGAATTGGACATTCACCCCCGATGGTGGAATGATTGGGAGGTCTACATGCAAGAACTTTCCAGATCAAATGTAAGGCTCAAGGATAAACCAGATTAGCTGGTATGGGCCTATGCTGAATCTGGTAGTTATTCTCCAAAATTTGGATATAAGTTTCTCATGACCAAAAAGGGCTAGGAAGACCTAGATTGGTGGGTGAAATCAATATGGAAGCTAAAGTGCCCTGCTAAAGCAAAACTATTTTTCTGGTGTATTTTGAAAAGGAAAGTCCCTACATGGGACATTCTACAAGCCAGATTTAAACAAGGGCCGGGAAGATGTCCATTATGCAAAAATGATTTAGAGACTATGGCACATTTGTTCATCAGCTATCCTATAGTCAAAAAAGTATGGTTGGAGGTGGCTAAGTATATTCAACTATCAATATCTTGGGAAGGGAACCATAATGCCGAAGTCTGGCACAAGTGGTGGCACCAAATCTCAGTTAGGAAGCTAAGGAATCTGCCTCCTATCATTTGCTAGGGCATTTGGATTGCAAGGAATAGAATCATTTTCCAGGAGCAGGAAACATCTGCGGAATCAATTGTTGTTCAATGTTCATCTATCTACACAAATATCCCGGATTTAGAGGAAGAAAAGGAGCCCCGGAAGGTTAAAGAAGAACAAATTAAGGATGGAGTGCCTTGGGCTTACTTTGACGGAGCCTCCCAAAATAATAAAACTGGAGCAGGCATAGTCATCCACATAAACAAAAGTCACTCTCTAAAAGCTTCCATCAGTTTGGGAAGTGGATCCAACAACTATGCAAAACTATCTGCTCTCAAGCTACTTTTATGCTGGCTGATACACAGAAACACACTCACAGTTCAGATTTTTGGGGATTCATTAAATTTCATCAAATGGATAAATGGTCAAAGCAGCTGTCATAATTATATTTTTCATCCTCTTTTACAAGAAATTCAGCTCCTGAAATTATGTTTTAATTCTTTTTCCATTCATCATATATACAGGGAACGAAACGACATGGCAGATAAGCTTTCTAAAGATGGTCTTCAACAAGTTCTGGGCAACTGGAGAATAGTGGAAGAAATCAACGGGGAAGCCCATTTCTCGGACCAGCTGCCTTATGTCCGAAATGTATAATCATGGCACATGGCTGATCTAACATCATTGTTTTTGTTTTTATGAACATAGCTGAAATAGGAAAAATGTTACTTGTTTTTGTTTGTCCTTACATACAATCTTTTTCGTCTAGGGCTGTTTTCCTTGATAGAGGAAGCCCAGAAAAAGAAGAATGATGTTGATTCCAATTATCAAACAGGAGAGACCATGGCTGTGTTTTTTGAAAATATGGATTGTTATCTCCTCTTATGAAGAGGCCAAGCTCAATTTCTGAACAGTATTTTGCAGGCTTATAGCAACGAAAGCTGTAGAATGTATATGTAACTTTTTATAGTAGTAAAGAGTTCGTTTTTTCAAAAAAAAAATCATTGAGCTACTTGGATTAGTTTTCTTATTCCCAAATCTAGATTTCTAGAGCTCCTTTGTGGCAAAGAACAATAAATTTCTTCCATTTTATAGAGAATGCTAACGAGATTCAATCAAGTTGGTTCCACTCAAAAAGTAATTCTATCTAATTATAAAAATTACTCCATTGCATTTTCACTTGATTAGGTTATGCATTTTATAGATTTACTAGCTCACTAGTTCTCGAATTTTGGATTTTAGACTAGTAATTTTCTGTTATTTTTTTAGCATGGGTTAATTGTCTTTAAGTTTCTTAGGATAATTTGCAATTTTCATTTATGATCTCTTAGATTTCATACAGGTTTCAAAGCACTATTGATTTCAAGCACTTCCATTCATGCACCTAGCCATTAGATGGTAATTGTTCTGTTTCCTTCCATTTAATAAATCTTTCCCATGTATAGATGAATTTGTGTATAGATGCAGACAATAATGTGTATTGTTGTAGGAGCTTCTACATTGCAATGAGACCTCATCTCATTTTCCTCATCCAAGCCTTATCCATCCATGTTGCCAAAATTCACTAAGATCTCCATCCAAATTCTTGTTTTATAAGAAAAAATTACCATTTCAATTGAACAAGTCCAACCATATGGAAGCTCTTGCTTGAGTACTGGGTAGTTTCCACAACCTCCATGCCTTATTCTCCCATTAACCACCTTTCCCAATCTTCATTCCACCTTCTAGACCACTTCCTAAGCTTCCGACCCAATCCTGTAGTAAAACAGGAGATCCTATAGTAAAACAAGAGATCTTGTCGTAAAACAGGAGATCCTATAGATATCATGTAATTTTCCTGTAGGAAGCCCTGTAATAGACTGTTTTGAACCTAAACTAAGAAAAATCATCACTGAAGCTAGGATTAGGCCCCTAATTGACCTCCATTCCATCAAGCCCATTGTGACCCTGCCTCCATACCTGTCTCCCCTACCAAAGAAAAAGGAAAAATTAGCATTTGTATTTATAAGACAAAAAGATAAAAAAAAAAATAGTTCTTTTATATTCACACATGCACATAGTAGTTAATAATCCCTAGATCATACTCCATGCTTAGTTAGCTTAAATCATCACATGTGATAAATAGGGTTAAGATAGGTTTCTTTTACATTTAATTCATGATATTTATGCAATTATAATAGGTTTCTTTCCTTATACTTTATCTCTTATAATAGGTTAAGGTTTCCATTTAAATCATTTCATTTTCTGCATTTAGTTTAGGATTTAATTTTAGTACATGCACTCCATTAAATCATGACAACAAAGTAAGGACACATTGTATGTTGCAAATATAATTCTGATACCTCTTAATTTTATACGAACCCTGGGTTGATAATTAAAGTCGGTAGCCTTGGGAGTTGCAAATTTCTTGTTGAAATAGCGAGGCTCATCAATCCCATACTAATGTTTGGAAGATGAGAATATTAGGGTTATGGGGCCCACAATGCCACCTCAACTGATCTTTGGTGAGGTGGAATCCACACTATTATTAGAGCTTTGTATCATCAGTTATAATATGATGTAGTGTATGATCAACAGACATAGAGAGACAGGTAAGTCATTACTTTCCCCCTCTGTCAATGCGGTAGAATAGGTAGTGTAGGCCATATGGTACCAGGTTGTACGACCATTTTATGAGTTTGGGCCCCAAAACCACACAAGTGACTTGGAGAGATTCATGGGGGAAGTAAGAGTGCGGGATAAACAATTGCGGGGGTACTACGACTGTACAACAAGAACGAATAGGGGTGCTTGCATGGGTAGGTAGAAAAAAACTACAATGAGGTGCAAGAAGCTAGCACGCAAGGTGCCATTCCCATGGGAATAATAGCTGCAGCAGGTGCCACAACTATTTCTCACAAAAGAATTATGGTGCCCACATGTAGAAGGTGAAAGCAAGTGCAAAACATTAGAGTTTCCTGTGTGCCTGTTAGTCAAATAGATGCACAATTTCCAAAACTATTCCTAAAAGTGTCATAGGTGCATCAAGTTAGAAAATTTTAAAGATATTTTCCAGACTGACTTGGATTAGCCTTCCAGATGGTGCAATGATGGGAAAGATACTACACCAACCTACGAGTTTTAGTTGCAGTGAGTCCAGAGGCCCAGGTTGACCTAGCTAGGTGGGGGTTACTGAAATACCTTAAAAACCCACTAATAAGGTTATAGGAGGAGAAATTGCATTTTTTTATTAGGTTATGGTAGCCTCAAAGGGAGGTGTTCACCATCTGAGGGAAATAATTAGGGATATTGGTAGTGGTAGATATCCATTTCTTCAAAAGATTATTACCTTTTGGGCAAGAGCTATCAATCAACCTACCTCAGCATGAGCTACACTTAGAGGACTGGGCCCACCAGTGGTGTGGGCATAATGCATTAGAGGGTGGGGCCATCAAGGTGACCACCATTGTGGATGTCAACACGTGAGTGGTGGAGAAAATGATCATCCTCATCTTTTGGAGTACGACCTGACATAGGATTACAAGGAACCAACTAATAGTACTATAGCAGGTGCATGAGGGTGCCTTCTTCGACTAGGTGTGAGTGGTGCACCGAGGCATGATATCACAACTTAATCAGGCATCTCAATGGAACCTATGAGAGTTTACTTATGGGATGCTATTGTGCAAAATATTTTATGAGTAGGTGATACTCATTTAACCAATTATTAGAGTTCTAGTGACTCCTCCTAGAAACCTGCAAATCTAGTGTTGGGGCCCTTTGATGCCTTGAAAGGGAGGCAGTGCAATGTATGGTTACCAGAAGAAGTTAGTTTGGCACTAGTGTTTGTTGAACCCCTAGATTATACTAGAGTACTCATATGTGAGTATGGACTTTGCGGGGACCCAAATATGGGGTTGCCCCCATGTGATGTATGAGGCCCTTTAGGTATGTATGTTTGTTGTGTTTCTTTATATTTATGTGATTTGATACTTATGATATATGTCAACGTGATATTGATGTTACCATTTATTTTCTTTGCAAATATGATACCTCAAGGCCATGAGTGGGCCATTATTCGAGATATTTTAGATGATGGTGGACAGGGTGTAGGGGTTGCATGTGCACGACAAGTCCATCCAGGAGATAGGGAGCTAGTGAATCCCCCTCAGTAGAGATTGTGGCTATAGGTTGGTGTAATTCCCCCAGATGGTAGGGAGGGCGATGAGGATCTCTAGGAGTAGGTATAGAGATTACAAGTCTAGTTGAGGGCCACAGAGGAGAGAGAGTGGGACCTCAAAGAGAGGATGACCAATATTCTACTTAGGTATGACAAAGGTTGGATGGATAGCCATGGGAGGGGATGTAGTAGATCTGGTCAGAACACCATATCATGAGTGGTGGCCAACAGTACGGAGGGTAGATGTAGGCACATGAAAACCAATTTTGGTACCAAATCCTCAGGAAGAGAGAAGGTTGGCCCCTTTCAACCACATTCTTGGATATTGTTATGTACCCAGGGTAGCACCCATTATGAGGATGTTCCCTTCTTTTTGATGTATATTATTTTTTGGCAGTGATAGCCCCTCGATGTATCTCAAATTAAACTATATATCTATATATAATTATATATATATATATATATAATTATAATATATTATATATTATATTATATATATAGGTTTTGGACAATTTCATATGGTGTGTCATTTATTTATATGATGTTTTTGTTGGATTCATGTTTATTTCTATATGTGATGGATCATTTTGAGTGATTTTATATGTCTATGATGATATGTATGTAATAATTTCCAATATAGGATGTGATTAGCGATGTTATCGACGACATGTTTATGATTCCTAGGGATATGTGAAAACATCACATGATCAAAACCATGTACTAACAAATTAAAATACAGGTATTTCCTAAAAGGACAAGGATCATAAAATTGAAATGTCTAGTTTAGTTATGCAATAACAAGATAGGAATCAAGGAACACACTCACATGATGGATACCTAACTAGGGTTATTCGACTAAGAGGAATATGACTACATTGTATTCAAAGCTATTATTGGTGGTTGATCCATTGTAAAAACCATTCTACTGGAAAAGGGTCTGATCAAGAGACTGAATGGCCGATGCTAGCAAGGAAATATTTTTTGATCATAAAGAAGTGGCATAAAAAAAATTGTGATAGTTGGCTAGTGGTTGATCCAACTGTGGCACAATATTAACACAATTTATGGTACTTTGTGGTGGGGTGATCATCCAAAAAAAAAAAACCTTGGTACAAGAAAACATCATAAGCTAAGATGAAAGTTATGGTTAGGGATGGAATTTTTTGAGGTAGAGCTCATTGATGGGGTCTTTGAGAGATGTGTCATTGGGTTATGCCAAAAATTATGTGCTCTTAAGGAGGAAATGCTTGAAGATATAAGGTCCCTTCTATAAAGTTTTGAACTTCACTTAGCCTAAAGCTTCATTAGCAACAACATAGTGAAGGAATAAGTCCCCTTCATGGAATGATCGAGGGGTGAAATTGTGATTGAAGGTGGCATTGGTTCTCCTTTTGTTGGCATCGTCCTACTAGAGAGATGCTCACTGGATTTTGTCGATGTGTTCTACTTGAATTAGCTACTGATCTAAGGGAGCAATGTTAGGGTTAATTTCGACTGCCATACATAATGTTGTGATCTCACACTTGATTAGGAGTATGTCCTCAACCTCATGTATCAAGTGGAAGGGAGTGAACTCTTTGGATGTTTTTAATGATATGCAACACACCTAGAGAGCTAAAAATAGTATGTGATGGAAGTTGGTTTTTTGCTTGTTCACTATACACTATAACATCATTTTTGAGAACTTTGTTAACATCTTCTACTTTCCCATTTGACTGAGGGTAGTATGGGGAAGAAAACACACGTGTGAATCTAAAGAATTGAGATAGTTCCTAGAAAATCTCATTTTCATAGAAAATCTCATTTTCAAAGTGTTTTCCATGATCATACATAATATCCTTTGAAATTTCGATCAATGTGATGATGTGATTGAAGAAAAAATGAGCAATAGTATCAACAATGTTATTGAATATGGGAATGGCCTCAACCCACTTGGTGAAGTAGCTGATGATGTCTGCAATGTACTTGTGACCATTTTGTGATGGTGGATTTCAAGTGATAAAATCAATGCCCCATTTGTATAATGGGATCACAACTATGAATAGGTGTAAAGGAGTAGGGGTTCTATAGATTTGTAAGTAGTAGGAATTGTTCACATCACTTTCATGCTTGTATGCAATTTTAGAAGAGAGTGGGCCAAAACTAACCAATGTAGAGGAGTTTTTGGAAGGTGCACATCCTACAAATATGCCCCTTGCATGCTCCATTATGATAGTCAAGGACTCATTCAACTTCATCGAGGGTGAGGCATTGACATAGGATGGTGTCAATACATTTTTAAGATAAAACATCCCCTATGAGGAGATAACATGGTTCTTGGTGGCAGATGAGCCACCAATCATCTCAAGAGAGACGGGGATGGGAATTTTGGGTTTAAAGTTAGAGAAGGATGTCACCATACCTAGGGTCATCAATCAATATGATTAATAAGTGTTCATAGGGGAAAGTCTCATTCACTAGTGACCCTTTATTATCCATTGATAAATCAACAATGAATTTTGCAAGGAGAAGAACCTTCTTTCTTTTATGGGAAGGAAACTAGAGGTTGAATTCTTACAAGATGATGATCCATCAACCATCTTATGGTTCATCATTCGGTGAGTCAACAACTACCGCATGGGATTGATATTGGCAACTACCATGGTAGTTCAAATAATGATATAATGTTGAAGCTTTCACATAGAGTGTACAAGGGCTAAGGTTGTATTTTTAGATGCCTCATAGTTCAAAGTAGGTCTCAACATGTTTTTTCTAATATAATAGATGACATGTTATCTATTATCATATCCATCATGGATGAGTACACCAATCATGGATACTTCCAATGTTGATAGGTAAAGGGTGAAGTCCTTGTTGTAGTTGAGAGGACTAATTATGGGTCCTTGTGATAACACATCCTTCAAAGACTCAAACAATTTTTGAGCTTGTTCACCACATTAGAGTGAGATGTCCTAATGGAGGATACAAAGGAAACCATGTGCACATGTGGGGTAATTGGAAGCAAATAAAGATAAGAAGTTAGATTCACACTACAGGCTTTACAAATTCACTTGTGGATCTTGTGGATTTCTTGGGTAGGGGGGGATCTTGTGGATTTCTTGGACTTTCAATGGGTCAACTCTAATGCATTTCTAGGAGACAATGAAGTCTAGTAAGAATCTTGCATTGACATAGAACACACACTTGAGGGGGTTTAAGAATACATTATACTTTCGATGGTGCTAAATTACAACATGTAGATCCTAAATATGGTAAAATCACTTCTTGGAGTGAATAGTGAGGACATCAAAGTATGCGAAAATGAGATGAGCTAAGTCACGAAAGATGTAATTCATGGCTCACTGAAAAGTGGCTCCAACATTCTTAAGTCCAAAGGGCATGACCTTATAGGAAAAGGTACTTCAAGGGGTAGTGAAAGTAGCTTTTTACTGATTTGTATGGTGGATCTAAATTTTATTTATAGCCTCATAAAGCATCAATGAAGGAAAAAGCTGCATGCCCTACAAAAACATAAATGGATTAGTGAATGAAGTGTGTGGAATAATTATCCTTAGGGAATTCTTTGTCCAAATCCTAAAAATCATTACATATGTGTAATGTACCATGTATCTTCGTGATGGGTATAAGGTTGGAAACCCAATATGTGTAGGAAATGGGGTAAATGAACTCAACTTTATGAAATTTATCAATTTTGAGTTTGTTAGCTGCAAATTTTGATGGATGCAATGGACATTTTTTCTACCTTACAAGGGAGACATTAGGCCATGTATTGATGTGGTTCTCTACTTTGGTATGTCTTATGTAGGGAATTTCATAACATGACCAAGAAAAGATTTTCCTATATTCTAGGAATAGGGCTTTTTATGTGGAAACTTTGTCTGGAGAACATGTTGCCCCCAACAATATTTCTTCAACTTTTCTAGGCTTGTTCGAGATATCCACCTTGATGGTATGTGAAATGTTTGACATGTTACCTTGTTTGAAAACATATCCTGTAGGGATGGGTTTTTCAAACTAGTTGATATGGCCTGCAAGGATGAACTCCTTGGTTTCCACTACATAGATGTTATCAGTTGATGATGCAGATAATGTAAATGACCTTTATAGTTGTAAGAAAGAAAAATGATCAATGGCATCACATGGGCACTTAGGTAATTTCATGAGCTCAATGGTATCTTCATAAGAATGAAATATGCTTGAAAAAGGTGATGGAGGTGGCATTGGGTTATGATGCATTGGTTGGTGCATGGAAGTACTAGTGGACAAGTAGGGGTATGCTATCATGCTTTCTTCTATAGGACCAAGCAATGTGGACAAACCATAAACTGGATGTGTCCATGCAATCATTGCCTGTTCTACCTTTGCATTGGGAAAAGTGATATTGACACCATGGAATGATGAGAATAAAACTTTAATAATTGTTCCTATGAAAGAAGAAATGAATTGGATATGATGGCAAAAGTATCCCTCCTACAACCATATGGGGGTTACTGGGGGAGAATTCCAAAATGTGTGCTAATGTCATGGGAAGGATGCTATATTAATCATCATAAATTAAGAGAATCTATTGAAATGGCTAAAGGAGTGCTAACAAAGGATCAATAATGTCAATGCTAAGAGCACATGGGTGTTATGCAAATTAATTATCATCAGAGGAAATGTAGTAAATGGTTTGAGGTGCATATTCACATCTAGGGTGGCAGGAAGAGGAGGTATTGGACAACTCCCACCATAGTAGGTTTTTGGGGCTTGAAGCTATTGGGTTGTGTTATATTCTTTCCACATAGTTAACAGGGGGTTTGAGGGGTACCCGTAACCCCACTTTATGGGGTCCAAGGTAGCGCCCCAGAAAATTTTGGTTTTGGACCCTATGTTAGGTTGGGCGAACCCACCTATGGTTTTGTGCATGATTTTCGCACATGTTTTT
>APFE031233816.1:0-28046 GCA_000404065.3 Pinus taeda
AGATTTCAAGACAAGGTTTATGTCCCTAATGGTAACTTCCAAAACTTAGCACTTCAAAAGATCTCAAAACATGTTATTGATGGAATTAGTACTTAAACAAAAGTCTAAGTATGCAACTACTTCAATCAAACAAAATATGAAATACTGATCATGAAATCACTATCTCTGCTGCTTGTCTAAATACATAAATAAAAGTTAAGCTATTGCACTCAAACAAATCAAAAACTGCAAACTAATAAAAAGTAAAATCAAATCACAACATTCATATTTCGATCCATCGCCAGTTAGTCTCCCTATGGCTTTCGGAGGTAACCGTCAATAAAATGAGCAATCCAATATCTAATTGCATAAAAGTAAACTAAAATCAAATCATAACATTCATATTTCGATCCCTCGCTAGTTAGTCTCGCTATGGCTTTCAGAGGTAACCGTCAATGAAATGAGCAATCCAATATCTAATTGTAGAAAAGTAAACTAAACTCAAATCACAACATTCATATTTCGATCCCTCGCCAGTTAGTCTCGCTATGGATTTCGAAGGTAATCGTCAATGAAATGAGCAATCCAATATCTAATTGCAGAAAAGTAAACTAAAATCAAATCACAACATTCATATTTCAATCCCTCACCAGCTAGTCTCGCTATGGCTTTCGGAGGTAATCGTCAATGACATGAGTGAGTTGATTTCTAAACTAACTTAACAAAGCAAATGAATAAGACTGAAATCAAAGCACAACTAAAATTGAAAAGCAAAAAAAAAACAAAGTCAGCAGAGAGGTAAATCTCATGTCACTATTTGATGCAAAAAACATGTAAAGAAAAAAACTAATCTACAATCAACCGGTTGAACACACTTACATGAATTAAAATTGCATGAATGAGAAATCTAATCTATCAAACTTAAAAGCAATCAAATGAAATAATGAAATCAAAGCAAAATTACAAAATGAAACCTACTCTACCTTACATTCTAATATGCTCCATGATATCTACTTCACATCTCCTTCCATGTTGAGAACTTCAAAGCTTTATTCAAATTCTTCAAAATTACAAAGTACAACAAATCTCTCCAAAGCTTTCAAAAGCCATCAAGGAAGAACTACAAAATCCAAACTAAAGAACTAACAAATGAAGGAGAGAGATCTCCTATTTATACAAAAAGATGAGAAGCCATCTCATTAATAAGAGTCCATGAATCTCTCTGCTACCTCTAGAGTCCTAATCAAAATAGGAACTGATAAGACACATGTCTTATTAGAGTTACAATACAATTAGGAGATGTGACACATATCCTCATGATCCCATGATTCTTTCCACTCAAATTCAAATTTGGCCTTAGAGTGCCACATAAGGGTCTTCTAGAAGCCTCCTTTCAACCTACACATGTCAACAATCTCAACCCATTGGTTAGGTATAAGCTTATGCACATTATTTCCTAATTTTTAACCACAAATTCACTTAAAAGGCTTATAATTAATAAAGATTGGAAAAACATAAATGTGGCCCAATGATAATGAAAGTGGGATGAATGTGGTGACATAGTAGTGAAATGGAGGTGATATAATGGACATAATAGTGAAAGTGTAATGGAAATGAATGACATTTTCAAGACTTAACACACATCAAGCATCAATAACAAGTTCTCCAACTCTTAAAGGATAACTTGTCTCTGGCACAGAACCAAATGAAACAACAAGAAAATCAACATCGCAGTGAAATTAGTTTTGACGTGGGCGATTAGGTATTTTTGTGGTTACAACCATACAAACAAATGTCCCTCAAGCAAGCTAAGGATAATAAAGTATCACCCAAGTAATATGGCCCTTATAAGGTGATGTAAAAGATTGGTACCATGGCATACAAATTGGAGCTACCTACATATTTGCGAGTACACCTAGTTTTCCGTGTTCCATGCATAAAGAAGTTTATAGGTGACAAGGTCCCAATTCAAACTATATTTCCAAAACTTGACAAGGAAGGGAAAATCATATTGGAGCCTGAAGCAATCACAAAAATAAGAATCTGAAAGCTACATAATTGATCAATTTTAGAGTATCTCATTAAGTGGAATAACTTACCTGTTGAAGATTCCACATGGGAGGATGAATATTTTATACAGAAACATCCAAAACTACTCAAGCATCGAGGACAACACTTTTTGGATGGAGAGGGGCATGTTAGGTCCCTATAATACTAGTGTATCCCATATATTGTAATTGTGTGCCCCATAGAAGCCCAATATTGTTATTGTTGCACCCTTACATTATTATTGTTATGTAGGCCCTAGAAGAATTGTTCATTTATGTGATGTAAAGGGAGGTTACCCCCTCGAAGTGGCTTATTATCAAGTCATTCATCTCACTTTTCTTATGTTTCTATGTTATTTTGATATGGATACATAACACAATAACACCTAAGTTGCTTTCATGTTTATGGGTGAGATTGAGCTAGACTTGTGATGAGTAATAAGTTTGAGATTCTGTAATAGACCCAGGTTAAAAATCATGTAATAAAGTCAATAAAGGAAAAATAAGACCAAGGTCATGGGACACATATTCCAAGTTGAATGTTGGGAAAAACATCCTAGTGGTCATCACCTGTTATTTATTATGGTTAAGGGAAATTGGCAAAGGCAATGGAAAAGGCTTTGAAAAGGAAAAAAATGTATTTTTGGCATTTTATTTACGAAAATAAAGGAAATGAGGAGAAAAGGAAGGTGAAAGGTCACAGGTTTCATGTGAGGATGAAATTAAAGGAAAATAGAGGGAAAATGAAGAAAATAGAGGCCTCAATGATAAAAACGCTTCTAAGGTTCAGTTCACAGCTTTTGCTGGTTAGCCTTTTGTCAGTTGAGTTTTGGAATTGGTTTTAGAGAGGAGGAGAGCACCAAGAGGAGAAAACAAGGACAAAGAAAGCAAAGGAAAGCAAGGATCAAGCAAGGAAAGGTTGGGTCAACTGACTTTAGCGGGAATACTTGTAAGTACTAGGTTGCATGTATGAATTTGTAGAGAGTTTTTGCATGCATGGTATATGCATGTGTGTATTTGGTTCATTTGTTTTCATTGACATGGGTTTTGCCACGTTTGATAGTGGTTTTTAGCCTTTCCTTGCCATTTCTAGATAACCATGGTGTGATGGAATTAATTCCCTATTGAGCTTTATATTGCTGGAAGGTTTTTGGATCTGGGTGATTTGGTATCAGGAAAATCCCAAGGGTTGGGTGTGGAGATGGTTTTCTCCTAGAATCCCTCAACATGTGGGTCTGTAGGTTTTAACCATGTATAGAAAGTACTTGCAAATGAATTCTTAAAAATAGAAAATATCCAATGGCAAGAACATAAATTAAATATACACAAATATTTTCCCGTGGATCCCAAAACCAAGATTACTAGATTTATTTTTCATTATTTTCCTTTCAATGTTACAATACATATATATACATGTCAAAGCATTCATAAATCCCAATCAATTAACCCTAGATTAGAACATAACCATAGTTCCCTTGACCGGATCTACAAAATACCATGGGAAAAAAACCATCTTGCCCAAAACCATGTGAAAAACCCATGCACAAAACCATAGGTAGGTTCGTCCACCTATTATAGGGTCCAAATTTTTTTTCCTAGGGCATGACTCGAACCCCATGTAGGGGGGCTACCAACCCCTACAAACCCCCCGACAAGGGGGGCTTCTCCCCCACTATGGCCCTCCTATTGTGCCCAGTGAAACAAACAAGGGGGTTTATTCCCCCCCTTGTGACCCCCCCAACATGTGTGACTAGTCATGGAAATAATATAACACACACCTAACATGGTGGAGACATGAAAAATCTATTGAAAAATGTGTAACTAGGTTCGGTCTTCATAAGTATTAAATGTACTTTTGATTCTTGTATATTGTAAAATGAAAGACAAATTATTATTATTATTATTTTTGGAGCATGGGTTTCATGCTCAATTTCTTTTATTTCAGAGGTCAAGCACCCATTAAGTGCTTCTTTGGTTGGTCCTAGGTCTAGAAATCAAAAGAGTAATTGTCATAAGTTGAAGACCCCATCGGGCATGTTGTACCTCAAGAGACAGTCCTTGGCTGTTGGGGAATTAGTGAGTGAGACATTTTGAGATTGTATAAAAAGATTTAAATTAATGTCCGGAAGTACAGGTCATGAAGGCTTGTAACCAAATGTTATGGTTTTGAAACCTTGGCCTTCTAAAGAAGAATGGCTAGAAACTATCAGAGTTGTATGGTGGAGATGTAAAGCAGAAAATGAACGAGACCGAGTTTTGGCACAAACAATTAAAAATCTGTGCTTCAACTCTGTAGAAAGAATGACGGATGAAGAAAAATAATATGAATGAGATTCTCGAATGTGAAGTGCTTCATTAAGGGCTTCAAGATTAATTTTTAATGATTACAACAAAATTTTAATGAGTACCATGAAGTAAATTCATTAAAAACATAAACTAAAGCACCAACTGCATCTTACACTGCCCAAGAGAGGAAAAACATATATGAATGTTGGGACACATGAGAAAAACAATCACTACAACACCAATGCTAGAATCAAGCTGACATATATTATTCTGGCTTCAAAAATATTTTAGTTTACAACACTCAATCATGAAGACTAGACTCTGAACCCTTTCCCCATCTAATTTATTCTCTTTTATTTTGCTGCCTAGCCTAACTGTCTAACTGTTATGATCAATTTCAAAACTCATTTTGAAGCAGTTTTAGGAAATTTTGAAATAATTTAAATTACAAAATGATAGTTTTAACATTAAATGTATAATATATAATATAAAACAAAACCATTCAAAATAAAAACCATGCCTCCTTTACAGGTAAGAGGAGAAAAAAAATAATACATTTTGGGTCCCACTATTGTACTTATGTACACATTGGCAAAACTGCATATGGTTTTTGAAACCAATTACTACCCATGGGACCACTCATAGTAGTTTATGAAGGTTAAAGAGGGTGCTCCCATAATTAATACCATCAGTTGATTTGTAAATGAGTGTAATAAACTAAACTTCTTGCGGGGGCACTACTTGGGATAAACTCTACGCATATTTTGATGTCAGGGTTTCATTGATCTCAAGCATGAACATTCTAGGACGTCAATCTATTTAGAAATCACATCCATTGCCATCAAATTCTGCATTGTAAGTGTTGCAATTGGCATAGCGCACCCGAAGGATTTCGTCCTCTTTGAGTACACGAGCAACATGAGCCATCATACTGGGCTTATGAAGTGTAGGCGGTCGATTAACGAGAAGTATATCTCCATCTTGAAGATGATGATAGGTTTCCTTCCTTTCAATTTTTGAAGAGTCTATATTCCATCCTGACCCACCAGATGAGGCTGATCCAGGTGTATAATGTGGTTTCTAAGCAATAGAATTGCGTTGGTATTGCAAAACATTGGATAAACGGACAATCCCTTGTTCATCCTCAAAATGGGTTGCTCTAGGTATGGCTAGCCATATTTGACTTCTGCCCAACTGGGGATTCTGCTACTTCTTGCCTTGAAAAGTCTCCTTTCCACTTTTCGTATCACACATCCTCTCCTCAAGTTATTCACAGAGTCCAAGCTTTACCCTTCTTCCTTTACAATGTAGGAATACACAATTTTCATATATATCTATCTCTGATAAAATCACATTGACTACATGATGATCATCTCCAAAAGGTGAAAATTTCTCCTAAATCATGCTTTGCAATTTATCCTTAGCTTCCTTCTTAGTAATCTCTACAATGAATCCAATCATCTTCTATACATTAGGCAAGCTAATCTCTGCACAGACACCTTCACCACCAACTGTTGGATCCCATTAAAAAGGACCTGAGGTCAAATCAAGAAATGCCCACCTTTCTTTACCAATCCATGAATCTATAGGGCATCTTGCGTGAAATCCCTGTTATCATTCTGTATTTTTGAGGTTGAGGGAGTAAACACATTGGACAACATCAAACCATTCTTGAAGCTGGGATCTAGCCCTGCTAGCTCCAAAGAGGGATATCTATTTATTATTTAATTTTGTTTTTAAAAATGATCTTAGGCTAGTTATAATTATGCTTGATTGTTTGTCTGAATTTGGTTGATTGGTTTGGTTGGTTGATCTAATTAAATTGTTTTCTTTCCATTGGGCTATGGAGTCAATAAAGCTGGATAGTGCATCAAAAGTTTAAAAGAGTAATCACAGGGCAAGCTAGTTACATTTACTGGATCTTTAAAGTGAATGATGAAATTAAGAAGAGGTGTTTTCAGTAATGATAGAAAAGCATTTAAGAATTTTTTAATTAGACTTCAGAAGGAAAACATACAGATTGTAAAAACAATTCGAATAAGGTGTTCAATTAACAAATCTTATTGTTCACATTTCTTGTTTTACAATTAGATTTTCAGATGATTGTGATGTAGAGAAAACAATGGAAACAAATATTACAATAGGAAAAACATCACGAGTAAATTGCAACACGAGAATCTTGTGAAAGTCTTTGTATTAATGATGCTCCAGCAGCGTGGAAAAAGTACAATGCTCAATAAGTAAAATTATAATGATCAGAAACCAACCCCAATACTTCGAATGAATGAAGTATTTAAACTGAATTTCCAAAAGAATTACAATGAATGTCGCATCAACATGGAAATCTATTATAAATTACAAAATAATAGAATTGACTAATGTGACCAAAAGAGGTGAATTTGGTGAAGTGACTTGGATGTTTAGCACTATTTTTGTGGAGAAAAGTTGTTGAGTTGCCACGATTTGGGTGTTGCACTGGGTGTAGTTGATATTTTTCCTTTACTCTTGAAATTCTCACAAGTTATCCCACTGCTCCTCATCTGCGATGGTGACTTTTGTTGCGTTGTGGTAGATCTCATCTACCTCGATATATTGAGCAAATGTAGGCTTTACTATGAAAATATGCTTTATCTCATGCTGAATGAAAATAACATTGTTGATAGATTTGAAAAAAGCTCTCCTTATCATAGCACCTTTAAAGTGGGAAGATTTAGCAGTGTCATTTGCAATTTCTTTAAGATTCCTCATATAATCTTCCCTAGTCATTATTTTGTCATTAATTACAAATAAAGAAGGCAGGCTCCTCTTTGTTAATGCATCTATTTTGCTGAAAAACCTGTTGACTGCTATTTCCAAACTGTGACATTTTTCTTTAAGCTGCAAAATCAAATTTTTCCTTGTAAGAACTTTATTCACTTCCAATATTGTCTCTATCTTGTCATCTACTCCCAAATCATCCAACTCATATCTATTTTTGGAATTTAGAAACTTGATGATGTTGTTGGCTGTCGCAGGGATATCTCCCAACTCATTGTTAATAATGGAAATGGCCTGATTAGCTCTCTTAATCAACTCTTTCTACTCAAATACAATCTGAATACATTGCCAGATTTCATCCATGGCTTCAATAATATTGGTCCATATAATTTCCTTAACTTGAACTAGTGTGTGGCTAATGGAGGATTCACTTGCAGAGTTATGCCATCTTTCTATCTGTTTCTGAGCTCTCTGTAGCTCTGCAGCATGGAAAGTCTCAGTCTTTGCCTTCTGGTCTTGCAGAGCATTAACTTGAGCCTGCAATATTTTAATTTCTTCTATTTGGAGAGACCATTGAAAATAACAACAAGAAATGATAACAATAGAATCCAGTATATTCCAATTTTAATTTGTCCTTGAATTAAAATTGTGAATTAAAATCGAATTTAGTCTCATCAGTTGCTTGGAAATAATTAATTAATTCATTATGGGTTAATTAGTTGGAGAAATTCAAGTTAGAAGTAATTCTGCAGTCATGCAACAATTATCCCTTAAATTAAGGAGATTATCCCTTATTTAAGGAGATAAGATTGAGTTATATTTGAGTTGTAATTAGTTAGCTCAGTTTACTGAGTTAAGTCTAGTTAAATTAGTTCCAAACTGTTTGAGGAACTAATTGTGAGTTATCAATCAGTTGATGCATGCATGCACTCAACTAGTGTACTCCAGATAACTAAAGATTCCCTCATCAGAAACTCATGCATGTCTATTATGAGAAAGACCCAGTTGAGCTAAATATCAAGGACAATGTACTATCAGTTGCATGTGTTTTCCTATAAAGGAAACTCATGCATGCAGTCAAGGAAAGGTTCCTTGAGGATTGCGCAGTTCTGACAGTGTGTTAGAGCAGTGTGTGAGAGTAGTGTTACACTGGGTGAAGGAGATCATCCCAGAGGTAAATGCGCAAGGAAATAGGAGCTTGGAGGGAAGAGAAGAAGGCTTGTGAGAAGCTTTGATTACCTGTGAGCATCCAGGAGGATTGTACTAAGAGCTGGCTAGCTGTGAGCACTAAGGCTTTGTATAATTCTGATGTATTTCCGCCTTGTATGATAATACAGATAGTGGGGTTTTTAGCTGAGGCTTTCCCCTGAGTATTTTTTGTGTTTCATGTGAATTGATTCTTCTTCTTATGGTGATATGTATTCAACTCTGATTCAGATCGATCTTTAAGCTTCCGTAAGTTTGATAGTAGAAGTAGATTATAGTATTATGCTTTGGTATATTGCATTATCGAGTTAATCTACAGTCAAATTTTCTACATAGTCTTAGAGTGAGATTTGTAGAGAATTTGAAGAATTTCTACAGAGACATATTCTCCACTACACTTTCAATTTGATCTGTAGTATTCCCTGTGTTTGCTGTAGAAGATGTAGATGTAGGAACTACTGTAAGAGGTATAGCTTCCAAAGGGACAATAGATATTCTTGCAGCTTGCTCCTTTTCTTTGATTATTTTTTCCATATATGTTTCCATTTGTTTCAACTGTACATTTTGCTCCATGATGAGCTTCATCATGTCTGTCTTCTGTGACTCTATTTCTTCAATGTCTTTGGCCAGAGGGTCTTCTGTGGATGGTAATTTCAAATGTTTTCTCAATGCTGCTATGTCGGTATTCTTTTTTCTTATGATCTCTTATGTAGCATTTATATTTGAAGGATCATATCCTACCTTAATTACCAAGTCCTCCAAATATTTGATTCTTGTGTCTTTAGAAAGTGAAGAGACTTTCTCCATCTTTAATTGTGACTAAACATTAGCTAAAGTAACTTGCAATTTGGACAAAATCATAGCAGTGTTAGTGAGTGTGGATGAAATCATTTAACCATTTTGTTTGTGCATCTCCATTTGATCAATGGGATGTATGTCTTTTATATACAATTCAAATGAAGTCCTTTTGTAATCTGGTGCTTTCTTGGGCTTTGGGATCTGTGCTTGGAGAAAAGCCATCTACATTTTTCGTTTCTTAGAGTCAAAGGTTGAAATCAGTCTACTTTCAAAACTGGAAGGCTGCTTCCAGAACTGATTATATGTATTGATCTTCAGAGCTTCATTTCTCATTTTAATCTCCTTGAATATATCAAATATGCTCTTTTATTTTTCCTCTATGGTAGATGTACTGGTTTGCATAACTTTCTATTGATCTTGTGAAACTATCGAGGTGGTAGGAGAAAGTGTAGTCTGATCACCTACTTGTGAGGAGACACTTGTCTCTTTGGTGGTGAACATATCCTCTTGATTTGAATCTTTGCTTACTTTTACTTTGGAATTGAGCATAGTCCTCTTCCTGCATATGATTTTGAAGCCTTCGCTACGAATATCAACCATTGAAGGTGATTCTTCTTCTCTATTCCTTTTTCCTATTTTCTCTTGTGTGACAGGAGTTTGTAATGTTGAAGTTGATACTGATGCCGTCAATTTACAGCATGCACCAATCTCCAAACCTTATTAGTTACAACCCCTTTAAACAGTCTTTGCGGAATGTTTTAAGTCAATAACCCAGCCTTTTCCCTTCACTGATTCATTCTATCGAAACTTTACAACCCCTTTATAACCCTTTAAGCCCTCAAGCCTACATACCTGTAACTACTCTTCTTTAACCTTGGTTTATTGGATTTATTACATGAATCCTTCAAATCAGTGCTATAATGGTTGTAAAAACTTAATAAAGGAATTACGCATAAAACACGCGTAACACACCATTTCCCTGCTCATTCCATAGTCTTGGCACAATTTCAGAGGGCTTCCCTTTATCGCAATCGGGTATCGGCCCCTTTGCGGGTCGCATTACCCACTCCTTCCACTTCCCCGATATGCGATTACACTATCGGGACTCTACAAGGGCGCTTTCTACACTAAAAACCCACACCCTTCGTTATATCGGAAATTATGGGAAACACGGGAATACAAAGAAAAATAAGCTTCAATCACTTAGGCCGGATCTCAAATTTTATGCACCGGGGCTTATAAATATCGCCAGGACCGCCTTATTGCTTATGTCCATACTCCTCCGCTGATAGCCACCTTTCAAAGGTTGCGATGCGATCACTCCGATGATGATGTCGGCATTCGCCGATCAAAATCCGATTAAATCTCCATCGTTGATCTTTCCTATAGATCCAACGGCCCTCGCTCAATCGCTTGATCATAATCGGTGATCTCCCAAGGTCAGGGTTGTTCCACTCACAGATCCAGTCCCGTCGATTCAATCTCTGCCATTGAGCCTACCATAGATCCAATGGTCAATATTCTATCACTTGATTACAATCGGCGTTTGCCCAAGGTCGGGGTTATTCCACTCGCTGATTTCAATTCTGCCGATTCAATCTCCGTCGTTGATCTGTTGGATACAACGGTCCCTGGGTGTCACCTCCTTAATCTTTTGCTCCTCTGTTGTTTGGGCCTTTTATGCTTCCGCTGCGCCATGAGCAAGTTTTCTCTGTGTTCCTTCGCCTCTTTGAGTCCGCTAAATTCACCTGCATGTATATGTTAATAATCTCATAATATATATAATATATATATTTTATATTATTATTATATTATGATATATATCATGCAGGTGTATTTGCGACTCAAAGAGGCGGAAGCAAGGGAAACTTGCTCATGGCGCACGGAAGGCATAAAAGCCCAAACAACAGAGGAGCACAAGATAGGAGGTACACTCAGGGACCGTTGTATCCAACAGATCAGACAGGAATTGAATCGGCGGAATTCAAATCTCGCCGTTTGATCTGTTGAGATACAACCGGTCCCTGTGTCACCTTCCTTAATCTTTTGCTCTCTAATGGTTTGGGCCTTTATGCTTTCTGTTTTTTTTTTTTACGCGCCATGAGAAGTTTTCTTCTGTGTTCTGCGCCTTTGAGTCCATAAATCACCTGTGAATATATATTATTTTATTTATATCTTATTATTATTATATATATTTTTTATTATTATATATATTTATAGTATAGAAGCTATGATTTACATTGAATTCATCATTCAACCATTCGAAACACACAGTTACATGGATTTGAATTTGTCTTTGCACATAACAATTAAACAAAGGATATATTTTGAGGCTCTATCTCTCTTTTTGGTCTGCTCGCCTAACTCCAGTGGCCCCTCTTACATTTTTCCTGTAGGCTTACAATCATACTCAATTCAGCTAACCTCCTACTCTTCTTTCTTGTTTTCTTTTTAATACATCATTACTAGTTTCTTTTACAGTTCCAGGAATTGTTCTTCAGTTATGAAATAGTTTCTTCAACTAATTCCTATCTAATCCTATTTTGTCTAATTAAAAAACTAACAATGGCTGAGTCAGCCTTAATTTAAAATAAAACAAAATAAAATAGAAACAAACATATCTCCCAGCTGTCGCCTCTTCATTCAGATTCTCCTGCATCAGGCTCCCAGGGTAAATTAAATTCATGGCTCCTGTCCATGAGATCTTCAATAGAGTACCCGACGCTTTGAATCTGGTGAGCATCTAACCAAGAACCATCTTCAACAGGGTGACCCTTCCACTTGACTAGGTACTGCAAATATTCCTTCCTTCGAGTCCGTCTGGCCACTTGGGTATCTAGGATCTGTTCAATCTCTAGAGGCTTTGCTGGGGGAATTTGTTTAGTCCATGTATCACTCTCTTTCTAGGTGTCCCGTGTTCATCTTTCCGAACTGTCTTCGTCCTCTACCACAATGTAGGGGTATAGGTCTGCCATATTGAAAATGGGTGAAATTCCAATACCCAAGCGTAACTGCAGTTCGTAAGCATTTGCAGAAAACTTTCGAAGAATCCTGCAAGGCCCAATTTTTTTCCATTTCAACTTGTTGTATTCACCTTTAGGAAACCTCTGCTTGTGTAGGTGTGTTAATACCATGTCTCCTACGTTGAATTGTACCTCTCACCTTTTCAAATCTACCTTCTGCTTGTATCTTTGGCTGTTGTCTTGTAATTTTAATTTCACCTATTTATGAAGGTCGTTGATTGCCTTTGTGAAATCTTCACCATCAACACTCCTGCTTTCCAACTGTCCCAAATCCCATAACTCATGTACTCCCCATGGATGCATTCCGTATAGGATCTGGAAAGGACTACTTCCTGTGCTTCGGTTGGGCAAATCGTTATAAGCAAATTCCGCTTGTGCAAGCACACGATCCCATTGTCAAGAATTTTCTCCAACTAAAATCCTCAATAAATTTCCCAGACTTTGGTTCACCACTTTAGTTTTCCCATCGGTCTGTGGATGATAAGCTGAGCTGAAGTTTAGTTTGGTGTCCAATTTTTTCCATAAGGTTGGCCAAAAATGCCCTGTAAATTTAATGTCTTGATTCGAAAAAATAGTCTTTGGAAAGCCATGTAATCTGACTATCTTGGTAAAGAACAAATGCGCTACATGTGTGGCGTCAATGGTTTTCTTCCATGGAATGAAATGTTCCATTTTGGTGAAACGATCCACCACCATCATGATGGAGTCGAATCCCCGTTGTGTCTTCGACAAACCTAAGACAGTCTAAATTGACTAAGTTCCATGGTCTGTTTGGAATGGGTAAGGGCATGTACAACCCTATGTTTTGGCTATGTCCCTTTGCAAGTTAACACATTTTGCATCTAGTTACAAACCTTTGTTCATCTCTGCGCATCTTCAGCCAATAGTAAAAGTGGCTCACTTGATCCAATGTCTTGTCTATGCCAAAATGCCTAGCTAAACCTCCACTATGCTTTTCCTGGATTAAGTTCTCTCTCATAGAACATTCCGAAATACACAACGGCCCTCCTTTGAACAACAATCCTTCCTGCATGTTATAGTCCATCCATGAACTATTATCTCTCAACAATGGATTTTGGCAAGCTTCATAAGATTCCTTAAAATCTACATCTGCCTCATACAAGTCCTTAAGATGTTCAAATCCTAATACTTGTATGGTACTTTCCTGTCGGATCAGATTCCTCCTTCTTAACACATCTGCCACTTTGTTGGCTTGACCGCTGATATGTTTCAACACAAACATAAAAATCTGCAAGTACTCCACCCACTTCGCATGTTTATGGTTCAGCTTATGCTGCTGCATAGTATACTGCAACACAAAATTGTCTGAAAATAAGACAAATTCATTGGCCAACAAAAAATGTATCCAATTATTTAGTGCTTGAACCACCGCATAAAATTTCTTGTCATATGGCGTGTATTTTTTCTTACTTTCATTTAGTTTCTCATTGAAATAGGCTATCGGCTTGTCCTCTTGGTTGAGTACTGCACCAATGGCTGTTCCATTGGCATCACAACAAACCTAGAAAAGTTTATTAAAGTCTGGTAATCTCAAAATCGTTTTTCGATAATTTTCCTTTTGAGTGGCTAAAAACTCTTTTCTGCCACTTCTGTCCAATGGAAAGGCTGATTTGTTTTCTTAATGGTGTCCAACCTAGGTGCACAAATATCATTGAATTTTAAATAAATTTCCGATAAAAACTCGCCAATCCATGAAAACTGCGTACCTCAAACAAAATTTTGGGGGATGGCCAGCTAACTATGGCTGCAACCTTTTCCGGATCCATTTTTAGTTCATTCTTAGAAATCACAAATCCTAAATAAATTAACTCTTTCTTGAAAAAAGAACATTTCTTCAAATTTATCCTTAATTTATTCTGATGCAATTTTTCCAATACACACCTCACATGTCGAAAATGTTCTTCCTTCCTTTTGTTGAATATAAGTATATCATCTAGATACACAATCGCAAATTTTCCAATGAATTCCTTGAGCATCTCATTCATCAACTGCATGAACATGCTAGGGGCATTAGTTAACCCAAATGGCATAACCACCCATTCATACAAGCCTTCATTATTCTTGAAAGTTGTCTTCCACTCGTCACCTTCTCGAATTCTGATTTGGTGGTGGCTACTTTTCAGGTCTATCTTTGAAAAGTATGCTGCTCCACTCAAAAAATCCATCATATCATCCATTCGCAGTAATGGGAATCTATATCTGATAGTAATCTTATTAATGGCTTGGGAATTCGTGCACATTATCCACTCACCTTCTTTCTTGGTAGCTAAAACAGTCGGAACTACACAAGGGCTTAAACTCTCCCAAATCAATCCTTTATCCAACAACTCCTACACCTGCTTCCGAATTTCTTCATTATCCTTTGTACTCATCTGGTAGGCAGCCTTGTTTGGCAAACTGGCTCCTGGAATAAAATCATTATGGTGACTAATGCTCCTCTTCGGTGGTAGTTTGTTTGGTAGATCATCTACCACAATATCACTAAATTCTTGCAGCATTTTCTATATCTCTTCAGGCAAATCAGTAAGGTTGGTTTGTACTAACACTACCCTTGGTCTTCTCACAACTACATAACCCATTTCACTCTCCTCAATCTGTCGCAGAAACTCCTTTCCTCCTAGCAGAAATGCTTTTGTTCCACTTGTTTCTACTGCCTCCTCTTCCTTCATGGGTACCAAGGTATACTTTATCCCATCTTTAACAAATATGTAACAATTTTCCACTCTGTCATGGACTACCTTCCTATCGTACTGCCATGGTTTACCCAGCAGAATATGGCACACATCCATCGTCATTATGTCGCAAGTTACCTTATCCTTATACTTGCCTATCTGAAGATCTACCTCGCATTGTTCATCAACTAACAATTTATGTCCCTTCTGCAACCATGACACCCTGTATGGAGTTGGGTGTTTTGCTCTCTTCAAACCCAATTTCTTCACCATTTCCGTAGCTACCAAATTATCGGTGCTCTCGTTGTCAGTAATCAATTTACAACATTTTCCGTGTGACTTACATACAGTCTGAAACAATGCTTTCCTCTGTGTCTAATCAACTACTTCCTTGGCTGGTTTTAATAACACCTCATTTAACACCAAGGCTTCCTTGGTTTTTGGCATATTTTCCACCTCCTGTGGTGGTGCCTCCACTTCATCGGGTTGAGCGACATATGCTCCCCTTTGCCCAGTTTGTTCATTTTCAGGACATTCAAAGGACATGTGTCCCCACTTGTGACACTTGTAACACTGATAGACATTTCCTCTGCCTCTGCCATTACCTGTTCCTCGATGGTATGGCCTTCCTCCTCTGGTGTTACCTTCCCTTTCACTCTGTCCCAAAGTTTTCGAACTACTACCCTCTTCGTTGTTGCTCGAAGTCTTACCTCTGCCAAAGGTCTGTCCTCAACCTCTACCAGAACCACGTCCTCTTCTAGCATTTTGTTTCCTAGCAATCTTTTCCTCTGCCTTCAAAGCACTCTGATAAGCTTCTTCCATGGTTTTAGGGGATAGAATGCTAATTTCATCTAGGATCTCCATCCTAGACCATTTACAAACCTCATTGTCTTCTCAGGGGTATCTTCAACATAACCAGCTCTCAGGTTAATTTTATAAAATTCTTCAATATATTCCTTCACAGTCATCATTCTTTGATTCAGGTTCTATACCTGTCTGTAAAGGGAAATTTGATAATCTTTAGGCAGAAACTTGCTCTTCATTTTCGCAACCATCCTGTCCAATTTTTTAATCAAGGGTTTGTTTAATCTCCTCCTTTCTGCCTATACACTATCCCACCATAATGCTACATGTCCCTTCAATTTGGTGACAACAAACCTGACCCTCTTGTCTTCGTTGATTTCTTCATATTTAAAATATTTATCTAATTCACTTATCCAGTCTAACAATGCTTATGTGGACAAACTCCCATCATAGTTAGAGAGCGCTGGTTTTGGCTTGCTGCTAGCCAACAAAACTGACTTCAATAACTTAATTTCTGGTCCTTCATCATCTGACCCATTTGTCGTGGCTACATTTTCCTCCTCACTATCATCCCCACTTTCTGAATCTCTACGCCTCCCTATCTCCACTGCTGCCAAACATGCAATTAAATTTCTAATCTCTTCTCTTAACCCTTCATCTACTGCTCTTCTAACAACTCTTCCTTGTCCCCTTCTTCCTACCTCCATCTTTACTGAGAGAAAGGAAAAACCTACTCTCATACCAAAATGATGCCTTCAATTTACAGCATGCACCAATCTCCAAACCTTATTGGTTACTGCCCCTTTAAATAGTCTCCGTGGAATGTTTTAAGTCAGTAACCCAGCCTTTTCCCTTCATCGATTCTTCCTATCGGAACTCTACAACCCCTTTATAAACCTTTAAGCCCTCAATCTCGGATACATGTAACTACTCATCTTTAACCTTGGTTTATTGGATTTATTACATGAATCCTTCAAATCAGCGCTATAATGGTTGTAAAACCTTAATAAAGGAATTATGAATAAAACGTGCGTAACACACCATTTCCCCGTTCATTCCATAGTCTTGGCACAGTTTTCGAGGGCTTCCCTTTACTGTAATCGGGTATCGGCTCCTCCGCGGGTCACATACCCACTCCTTCCACTTCCCCGATATGCAATTACACTATCAGAACTCTACAGGGGCACTTTTTACACTAAAACCCCGCACCCTTCATTATATTAGAAATTATGGGAAACATGGGAATACAAAGAAAAATCTGCTTCAATCGCTTAGGCCAGATCTAAAATTTTATGCACCAGGGCTTATAAATATCGTCGGGTCCGCCGTATCGCCTGCGTCCATAATCCTCCACTGATAGCCACCTTTCAAAGGTTGCGATGCGATTGAATGTTGCGGTGTGATCACTCTGATGATCGTGTCGACATTCACTGATCAAAATCCGCTGATTAAATCTTCACTGTTGATCTTTCCTACAGATCCAATGATCCTCGCTCAATTGCTTGATCACAATCACGATTGCCCAAGGTTGGGGTTGTTCCACTCACTGATCCAGTCCAGCCGATTCAATCTCTGCCATTAATCCTCCCACAGATCCAATGGTCCATATTCTATCGCTTGATCGTAATCAACATTTGCCCAAGGTCGGGGTTATTCCACTCGCTGATTTCAATTCCACTGATTCAATATCCACTGTTGATCTGTTGGATCCATAATTACTAAATATCAAAATATGGAGTTCATGTTCAATGCTAAAGCTATGAATTCCGCACTTGCTCGTCTACCTGAATCAGAGCTTGTCAAAGTGATGGAATACACATATGCTAAAGCTATCTAGGACAAGATGATTAGCTGCTATGAAGGTGACATTAAGGTAAAGAAAGCTAAACTTCAAGGTTTTAGAATTCAATTTGAGTCTTTTATGATGCATGATGATGAAGATATTGCAAAATATTTTTTAAGAGTTCATGAGGTTGTGAATGCTATAAGAGGACTTGATGAGAAGCTATTGAAGTTGTAGTAGTTCAAAAGGTGTTGAGATCTCTTCCTGAGAGATTTAATGCCAAGGTTTCATCCATTGAAGAAATGACCAATCTGAACACTCTCACTCTAGACCAATTACTTGGCATCCTTACTGCCTATGAGATGAGATAATTAAATGGCAAGCCTGCAACAAAGAATCATCCTTCAAAGCAGAAAAGAAGCCCAAAGAAGAGCATGATGATTCATGTTGTGAAGATGATGAAGAAGAGGCCAGGTTTTTGAGAAAGCTTAAGAGAGGCTCATACAAATATAAAAGTAAGCTACCTTTTAAGTGTTTTAATTCTGGAAAAGT
Organism: Pinus taeda; assembly: GCA_000404065.3. Classification (NCBI taxonomy): domain Eukaryota; kingdom Viridiplantae; phylum Streptophyta; class Pinopsida; order Pinales; family Pinaceae; genus Pinus; species Pinus taeda. The sequence continues at coordinate 17,930 of APFE031233816.1, forward strand.
TGATCACTATGCTTCAAAATGTCCCGAAAAGAAGAAGAAGGATTATGATCCAAGAGAAAAATTCAAAAGTACAAAAATATAGAAAGAAGGCTAAAAATAGGGTCTCTATGTTCAAGAAGAAAACTCCTCTGAAAGTGAATCCAGCGAATCCTTGGATGAGGACAAAGATGATGAAATCACAGAATAATTCATGTTGATTCCCATAAACAATCTACAAGTTGAAGCTATAAATTATGATGATGAAGAGGTTGAAGTGGACCTAGAAGGATAGATGGTAAGTGCACTTGAAGAAATAGAAACAATGAGAAATAAAATTAAATCTTTGGATTTATTGATCAAGGGAAAAGGTGATGTTGTTGAACCATTTCTCCTGCAAATTGAGGAAAGTAAGAAAATTCAAATCCTTAGCAGTTGAATGAGAAAAATTGAACTTTGAAATGTTGTAAGGATAAATTGTCTTGCTGAGAAAAGAATTAGAGAAGGAAAAAACCCAACTGATATTTAATCAAAAATTTGGAAAGGGAACTAAAAAATCTAAATGAGTGGTTGGAAGCACACAGAATTTCCAAATATCATAGTGGTCTTGAATTTGAGGTCAAATCTAGTTCAACAACATAATTGAAAGGTAAAAAACAAATCACTTTTGTACCAATAGCAAAAGAAGATGCATTGCAACAACAAAAAGAAAATATGCAGCCCAAAAACCAATTAAAACATTATCAGCAACAACAAAGAATAATGTTGGCTAAGAAAATTGAAATACTCGAAAATAAGCCCAGCATAGAAGACAATTTTCAAGGTATGTTGATATATTTCCAGGTTATTGTTTCACCTGTATGAATTATGGCCACAAAGAAGCAAATTGCATAATAAATTTATCCTATAGGCAATGTAGAAAAAGAAAAAGAAATCAACATATTAGATAGAGGAATAACAGACCTAGGTGCAACAAATTTTTTTCTCCTTTGAACAATTAGATTCAATGTTTTAAATGTCAGAATTTTGGGCATAGATAAGTTGATTGCAGACGTAAGGAAAAGAGGACTAAACCAGATATTGAGAAGATTAGCCAAGAGACCAAGGCATGGAAATAAAAAAAGAAAATGGAGCAACGTGATATTATTTTGTATGCTCAAAATGAAGGGAGTCATTGGTATGTGGATAGTGGTTGTTCCAGACACATTTCAAGAGACAGATTTAAGTTCTTGACATGGAAACTAGTGGATAAGGGTAACATAAACTTTGGTAACAACACACCTAGTAAAATTGTTGGAAAAGGAGTTGTCAGCCTGTCCAATGGCAAAGGTAAAGCGAATATGTATTATTTGTTTATGGGATGAAGCACATTGTACTTAGTGTGTCTCAGATGTGTGATCAAGGCTATGATTTGATTTTCAAAACTAAAAATTGTCAAATCAAGTCTACAAGCACATGTGAGATAGTGGTTGAAGCTATGAGAACAGACAATAATGCGTATGTCTTGAAAGATAAAACAAATAGGTGTTTCCTATCAAAGATTGATGAGAGTTGGTTGTGGCATAAGAGACTTGGGTATCTGAATGTCGAACCTGAAGTCAAAAAACCAATAAATACCAACACAGATGTACCAATTACCAATAATGATGAGGACCATGAGCCACTTTCATAAGAATACAATAAAGATCCCTCCGGTCCTTAAGCCAAAGATCCTTCAAGATGTGTTCAAAAATATCACCCAACTAATCAATTTTTTGGTGAATTAAGTTTAGGTGTTCAAACAAGAAGGAAGTTTCTCAATCCTCCTACAAAACCACATGTAGCCCTGTTGTCCATGGAGGAATCAAAGGATGTTACACAAGCTAATCAAGATGAAAATTTGTTAAAATCTATGCATGAATAATTGGACCAAATTGATAAAAATCAAACATGGGAACTTGTTCCAAGACCAACAAACAAGAATGTCATTGGCACAAAACCAGTCTTCAGGAATAAGTTAAATGACCATGGATAAGTAGTAAGAAACATGGAAATATTCGTATGCAAAGGTTATGCTCAGATTAAAGGTATGTATTTTAATGAGACTTTTTCTCCTATTGCTAGATTAGAGGCAATTAGAATGTTTTTGGCATTTTCATGTTTTAAGAAGTTCAAAAAATATCAAATGGATGTCAAATCTACCTTTTCAAATAGAACTAGAGGAATAAGTTTACGTAGAGAAGCTAAATGGTTATCAGCTAATAGAGAAGCCAAATTATGTTTGCAATATTAAAAAGGACATGTATGGTCTCAAGCAAGCCCCGGGCTTGGTATTCCAAGTTGGACAGTTACCTGCTCAAGTGTGGTTTAAAAGAGTTACAACTGACAAAAATTTATATGTCAAATAAAAAGACGGAAAATTCATAGTGGTGGTTGTTTATGTTGATGACATTATTTTTGCCAGTGATTCTAACTTATTGACATGCTAGTTTGCAGAAGATATGAAGGTCATGTTTGAGATGTCTATGATTGGAGATCTTTCTTATTTCCTTGGATTGAAAATTGCATAGACTCCCAAAGGGATCTTCATTTCACAAATAAAATATCTCAAGTAAGGGTTGAAGAAGTTTGGCATGGAGGAATGCTCCTTAGTGAGCACACCAATGGTTACAGGTTGCAAGCTTAGAAAGATTTATGAATAACCAAAAGTGGACTAGAATTTATATAGATCTATTGTTTGGAGCCTATTATATTTGACAGCTTCAAGGCCAAACATTATGAGGGACGATGGTATTGTTGGAATATTTCAAGCAGCCCCCAGGCAAATCCATATTCTAACAACCAAGAGGATTCTCAGATATCTTAGAGCTACAATGAATTATGAACTGTGGTACCCAAGAGGTACATAATTTTCCCTAATTTTTTATATTGATGTTGATTAGCAAGGTGATGTGGATGATTAAAAGAGAACTAGTGGTGGTGATTTCTTTCTTGGAGAATGTCTATTCTCATGGTTGGGAAAGAAGCAAGCTTCTGCCTCTTTATCTACAATTGAATTAGAATATATTGCGGTAACTTATTGTTGCACTAAACTATTGTAGATGAAGCAAGCCTTGTAGGATGTATAAGTGGTTTATGAACAACCTATAACCATTATTTGTGACAACACATGTGCCATCAGCATGTCAAAAAAATTATGTATTCCACTCCAAGACAAAGCCTATTCCAATTAAGTACCGCTTTCTGAGAGAGAAAGTTTCCAATTAGATTGTGAAGTTGGAATATTTTCCTACAAAAGACCAAGTTGCTAATATTTTCACCAAACCTCTCCCAAGATAACTGTTTGAGTACTTGAGGTAAAGAATGGGAGTTTTTCCTTTTTCCCCCCTCAACTAGCTCTTCCTTCAAGAGGAAGAAAGGAAACTGGTATACCTTCAACATATCAAGATGAAGCTACCAAATCCACAAGATCAAATAGATAAGAGAAGATTATTGACAGGGGGAGTAAGGTTGCAGCAAGAGCATGTTCATGTCTTTACCATTTACATCAAAGGGGGAGAGGTCCTAATGATCAAAAAACAACAATTATAAGTCATGATGCAGAATGATAGTAGCACAATAGCAACATTACATCGCAAGAGAAGTGCATCTCAAGGGGAGATCAAATGAACCAATTTGAGACAATCATATTTGGCATGTCTTCATGAGGATGTTTTGTTTTATCAAGGTGTTTCCATCAATTCCAAAGGCGGAGAATGTTAGGAAATTTTTTTCATTCATGGCAAAGCCAAAGCATTGATGGCCAAGAAAAATAAGATGATGGAAATGGTGTTGCAATTCTCATATTTTTCCAAGAATATTGGCGAGGCAAGCAATAATGTTTCTAAGAATTTGGAGCTATTTCTCGTATAAAAAATTGTGTCAAATACATATGAAATCCCATTAGATGTATAGAGTTGTAAAATATATTTCCAGTGGTGTTCGAAAGGTTGAAAATGGCCTCCTGGATTAGAAGTTATGCTCAGACAAAGCTAGAGTCCCCAAAGTCAAACCTTGCAGAGCGAAAGTGATTGGTGACCCTTTTGAAGCATCTTTAGTTTGGCGGAATTTCCAAACATAGTGGATCTTTTTAGCAAAGTGGCTAAAAGAGGATGTGGTAGACGTGGAGCATACAACGCAGCAACAAAGAGCAGGTTGATTGGTCCTAGGCAGAGCCCACACAACAACCTAGCCCGACGGAGGTAGCCCAGTGGTTGTACCCTGGAGAAACCTTAGGAAGCCCTTAAGGGAACTAGGAGGATGACATGAGAAGGGAGAATGTGGCCTGACAACAATGCAGTGGAAACATTTTTATTGGTGGAGAATTAAAGCGGGAGGTTCCCATGTTGTCTAGGCAATCCTCTATGTAGACAAAGACGATCCCTCTAGCCCAATGAGTGGGACTAGAAACCTACGTGACAATATACAAGGACACTTTCCTAAATTACAATTGATGAGAGAAGAGGAAGATGGTCTACGTCGTTCTGATAATATAACATACTCCTTTGTTAAATACCTCGAATCTCTTACACCTCGGGCTCAACTCTACTACTCACAACATTTGAATACCTGTGCAAGAGATCAAAGACACAACGAAGCATACAAATACAAATAGCATAATCGAAACTAATCCACTTAACAGATCAAGGAGAATTAAGATAAATGATACATTAACACAAAAATTTATGGAAAGTGAACCAACAATCTTATATATAAATAAAATAAAGGAGGAAGCATACAACCAAGCCTTGATGTCAATAAGCTCTCCCTGAGTGAAAGTCCAAGTCCAAGCTCAAGCACTCCTTCTCCAAGCCAAATGAGTAGCATGTAGGCACTATCTCAGCATAAGGGTGCAAATAATCAGAGACCAACCATTTGGGAATGGGATAAGATGAATATATAGGCAAGGAGAGGGAGTTAGGATCTATCCAAACATAGGGGAAGTCCATCATCTCAAGAAAGTAGCTCATAGGGATAAGATCAAAGGCCAATATTGGGAGAATTTGACCACATCCACATTGAACAACCTCCATCTCATTGTTCTGGAAGCCACTATATCATGAAGCTTCTTGTCCTCTTTGGGAAAATTTGTCTTTTAGGGATCATCACAAGTATCCAAGCAAAAAGCATGCTAGCATCACGAGGCTAGTATAGTGCAGCTAGAGATCAGCACAGGTTTCCAGTGTCAGGGTCACGTTGATCTTGAAATTAGGGTTTTAGAGCTCTATTATTGAGGGAAGACTCAAGGAATTTTTCCATCAGTTTTTTAGGGAGGATATGAGCTAAATATTAGGATGGGTATACTACATGATTTCCAAGTTTCGGGCACTTCGTGGTATGACACAGGGAAGTGCATGAGGCGTGATAAAATATTGTGTAACAGATGCCCCTTAAAGCATGAAGGAAGAACAGGGAGTGATGGTTGATATGCTTTACAAGCTTTGGCAAGGATGAGAACAATCACTATCAAGAGTCCTGCAAATCAAGGATGCATATACATATACATATCTGATATCAAAACATGAATCCATGGTATGGACACAGCCATCTGGATAGAAAGCACTATTTGAAAAATATCCATGGAATGGGTGTAGCCATCCAACTAAAAAGGATCATCTGTAAATCTAAGATTCAAGGCATGGGTGCATCCATCCAATATAAAGTCCCACGGTATGGTCACAGCCATCTGTATATTAGAAACATGTGTATAATGATGAACAATACATAGCTTCATGCAACCTGAGTCATATCAAACAAGACTCAGGGTCTTGCGCTCCATCCCAACCTGATCAAAGTATGAATTCTAACATATGAATGAATGTGTCAAAGTCAAATATGCTAGAAAACCACTTGATTACCAGCCAATGATGTGGACCATTAACATGCATGAGAAGAACCACCAATAATGACAATGGCCCTCAAGGTACGATAGTACAATCCATGAATGTGAAAATGAAGTTGAATTCGAACACTCGTGGAATCATCTGATCAAAGGACAATGATGTAAACCTGTCGTCAAATGTGAAGAACTTTCCATTAAGGCATGCAAGCTCTAAGGTACTGAAAGGGAGTTTCTAAGTCATCTTCTTGGATAATGAGCTAAAGTCGACAAGAAGTGACCCGTCAAAGGAGGACCATGATGATTCCCCCATCATCGACATGAAACAAGGAATAAAGTGAAGTGAATGATTATGATCCAAGTACGTAGCAAAGGGTCAGACAATGTATAGGTAATGAACTGCATATAGTACTTCTCTTGAACATTGGCGACACTACTCCGGAGTGTGGCAGCGTTTGACTCAACATAGAACCAAGGGTCATGATGACAAAATGGAATAGCTAGATGAGAGGAAATATGGATCACCCAAACCCAGAAGGACAAGTGACTGAGTGAGGATATCCCAAACCTAACACAAGAAATAGATGAGTGTCATGTTCAAGAGTGACATGCTACCTATACAAGAGATTTCTCACTTTCATTTTTCCCCACTATTTCTAGCGAGTACCCCAATTATTTTTTAATCACAAGCTTGAAGGCGATAACATATGCTTTCCATATAAGTTCATTCTTTGAATGAATTCATCCTAGTAAGTTTCACGAGTCCTAGGAAGGAAAAACTCAGTCTCGTCATGGTGACGAGTCTTTTGTCATTAAATTTTTAACGAGTATGATGGAAGAATAACTCGGTATCTTTTTCATATTTAGAGAGTTTGAAAAAGAGACGAAATAGAAAACTCCATCATGTCCCTTTTCATAATTTGTCTCTTGAACCTAAAAAGGTAGAAAATAATAATAGAGAGAACCTCTTGACCATTTCGACCAAGGTGTAGCTTTTTTGTAAATAGTCAATCTTAGCCTTAAAAAGGGGTAAATGTATATTGAGGTAATGTCAATTCATTTAATTTAACGAGTTTTAAAGGATGAGTACTTGGCATTATTTTCATATTTCGAAAGTTAGAAAAGAGCTTAAAGATCACTCTAGGGGGGGGTTCCTTTTTCATTTATTTTTAACGAGTCTGAAAAAGAGATAAAACAAAAACTCGTTGAATTAGTAAAAGAATGATCACTATAACCACTAAAAAGAACCCATAACTGCACAAAGACCACACAACACTGATATCGAGGAAAATAATAAAATAATGGCAAAAAAAGAGTTTAACCAAAAGTAAAATCATTTTTACCATTTCACTTGGAGTAAATTGGAGAGCACATTTTACCCCATTTTCTTCGATTTTCAGGCGAGCAGTGTGGGATATCCAAGGCACCATCTCATGAACCAACAGCTGCAGGTAAGAGATCTACCTTTTCTCTTTCTTTTTAGTTTACTTTCATATTGTTTCTTAGGAATTTTTTTTTCCAGAAGAGAGGATTTCAAATTTTTAAAGTGGGGGCGATCAACGTGGGTTTGCTCATCGGTCTCACGTTGGTCGTCGCTGATCCTGAAAGGCTCTCATGCTACCAGCACGAGATTAATTGAAACAGTTACATTCACTGCAAGGTGGACAATTTGAAGAGAAAACTTCTCTTTTGAATGAAATTTTTGAGTTTTTACCTTGAAAAAGTATCTAATCATTGTTAATGGTTGTTTTGCAGGATATTTCAACAACATGATCATCGTATGGAAGGAAAGAAACCATGAGGCAGAAGATCACCAGGCTGCCCATGACCCGAAATGTGTGAATGCTTTGAGGAACTATGGGATACGAAAGCACTTCTGAACCATAGGACTCAGAGCCCAAAACGAGCTGCTACACTACCTGATCATTTTATGGGATGTTGATAGGGAGATATTCATCATTGGAGACCAAGAATTGGATTTGGAAGTAGCTGACATTTATTTCATTACTGGATTTCCCAGAAGAGGAGAAAGGGTTCTACTCTTCAAATCTCTTGCTGGAGGTGAGAGCACCAATGCCCTAATCAAAAGGAATTTCCCAGGTGCAGAGACAACAATGAGCGGGAAGGTGAAAATATTAATTATCTGCAACCTTCTCTTGAGGAAAATCCTCCACACCATGGCTCGTATAGCTAGGTCACAGTCTTTACACAAGATTTTGAAATCTCAATTCAAGTATGTAGTAGACTGCCTTACCCCAATAGTGCTCAACTGGTGTGATGGGTTATTATCCAACATGAAGAGGAAATTGACCAAAGGTAAGCGGGGAAACCTGAAGCAATTCGGCTTCAGTTCGATCTTGGTCGCTTTATTTCTAGAGTGTGTGCCTCTATTTTGGTATCAGTGGACAGAGGTGTCGGATCCTAATCCACAAGATCTGAGGTTGCTCAAATGGAGTGAGCTCATGCCTCGTGGAGGAGGGGGTCAACAGATGCATTTTCCTCCATATTTTTTTAGTTGGTTGCTACGACAACTGATCATTCTAGATGACTATGCCTATGCAGGCACAAACTTCAAATGGGATCCATATCTGCCTCTACCACCAGGTGAACAGTGGACTGATGCAGGTAAAATTTGTTTTTGGATTTTTCAAGTTTTATGAGTTTTTTTATTAAAGGGTATATGGGAGTTTACTTGTGATAAATGTGAATATGTGGGACCAGAAATGCCTATTGACATGTTTCCAATAGCACGATGAGTAGCACGTCGGATGGAAGATGCCCCATACAAGGAAGGATAAGATCCTATGGTAGAGATGGAATGGAATTTGGAGGTGATCACCTGAGGGATTCCAGAGTATGCAGCCATAGATGACGTGCCACTGCGATACCAGAGGCACACAGTAGGAGTGTTTGCGAGACTGCGTCAGCTTTTAGGCTGAGTGATCAGAGCGGTCTCATGCTATCAAGAGCATCATGTCGGTGAATATCCTTTCTAGTCATGTTTTTTGCACTGTTGTAGGCTTTGAAAGCAATGTGTCTCGAAACACTTAAATTTTTGAGATTTTGATGAACAAACGTTGATATATATATATAACTTGATAATGCATATGTTAATTCATATTGTGTGGAATGTTTTGATATGTGATAAAATAAAAATATATTTCCAGTAATCGAACACGTAGATACACACGCAAAATTTGTGGGTTTCTTACTGAGTAATGATTATTCAATTGTAACACAACGAGTTGTGAATCTAATTAACAACTAAATTTCTAATGCCAAGAGAAACTGCTTCCGTTAACAGTTCAATAAATGCACTGTACTCGGAAATATTATTAGTTTTTCATCCCAGGCAAATACCTGGTAAATCGATTAACTCGCCATCAGGGGCAAAGAGTTCCCAAGATGCGGAAGATAATTTATGTGTGCTACGACAAGCACCATCAGAAAAACCAACATAATGGTTTGGTGACATCTCCAAACTAAGTGGAACACAAGGTAAGCAAAGAAATCATGTCTACAAACCAAACAATCATACCAAAAAATCAAAACTACACACCAATGAATTCACACACTAATGTACGAATGTAATTACACAGAATTCACGGATAATACTTTTTCAGGTGGAGCCCATTTTTGAACTCGGGTAATCGTCAACAAAGAATGAAAATGAACTTTCACCGTTGACATGACACGTAAGTATTGACTCGGCCAAATAATGGAATAACATACATAAATGGCTATGCCCCCATGCCCCCCGGGTGAGTGAGGGTTACAAGCCATAGGATGAATACCCCATTGTGATAATGGGCAAATGGAAAAAACTTGGTGAGAAAATCTCATGTAAGGAGGCGAAAAAATCTTAAGCTCATGATGAGGAAAAGATGCCCCCAGTTAAAATATTTTGACAATGTCAGATTGAACTGAAATTTCAATGGTCAAGGTTGCAATAATATTTCCCATATTACCCTCGGACAAAACTTCATGCACTAGAACAGGTGTTTGAAGTGGGTGCATCAAGTTATGAGAAAAAAAAGCTTCAAGACACGAAGGAATCTCACTTAGGCTTGGAAGAAACAAGAATGATGATGGAAATCATTCCAAGGAGTTTCATTAAGAGGCATAACCTCAACAATGCTCTCGCCAGTGGGGAATATATCATTCAAAGGATCCGGAGAATTCCAAGATAAAATCCAAGGAGATAGCAAATAATGTTGGGTGTGGAGCCTGATTATCTTCTATATTCAAAAGTACCACCACATTGGACCCCAGTTCAAAATGGGG
>APFE031233816.1:33928-75439 GCA_000404065.3 Pinus taeda
CCAACAAATGGCCCGTGCTATGCTTGATGAATCAGGAACTCCCGCAACTTTATGGGGTGAAGCTGCTCATGCTGCGGTTGTTATTCTAAACAAAACAAATGTCCGGGTGAACAACACTCAAACTCCTAATGAGCTCTAGAATGGTACGACTCCTTCGGTAAATCACTTCAAAATCTTTGGGAGCAAATGCTATATTAAGAATACTGATGAGCAGCTTGGCAAACTTGAACCTAGAGCAGATGAAGGCATTCTTCTGGGTTACTCTCCTCATAGCAAAGCATACAAGTGCTACAATAAAAGACTTGGAAGAATAGTTGAAAGCATTGATGTAGTGGTTGATGAGAAGGGATACATCCCTAGACAGGTACATCATGAAGACATCGAAGAAGATGAAGGATACCCTCAACAACAGAATGATGAAGAAGAAGAACTCCAAGAAGAACCTCAAGAAGAACCTCAAGAAGAACCTGAGGAGCAAACAAGAATAGAAAACAAGACTCCATCCAGAAATGTTCAGAAGAATCATCCAGAATCTCAGATTATGGGGAAAAAAGAAGCATGTATACAAACAAGAAGAACACTTGTAGAAGCTTCAAGCTATTTGGCATTACTCTCTTCTACTGAACCTCAAAATGTGAAAGAAGCATGCAAAGATGAATGTTGGGTGAAAGCAATGGATGAAGAACTTGAGCAGATCGAAAAGAACAACACTTGGGAGTTGGTTCCTAGACCAAAGGATAAGAATGTTATCGGAGCAAAATGGGTCTTCAAAAATAAATTGAATGAAAATGGAGAAGTAATTAGAAACAAAGCCAGATTTGTTTGTAAAGGGTATGCGCATCAAGAAGGAATAGACTTTGAAGAAACCTTTGCTCCTGTTGCAAGACTTGAAGCCATCCGAATGTTCCTTGCTCTCTCAAGTTTTCAAAACTTCAAAGTATTTCAAATGGACATGAAATCAGCCTTTCTGAATGGAGACTTGAAGAAGAAGTATACATTGAACAACCAGATGGGTTCATTCTTGGAAATGATCCAAATCTTGTGTGCAGGTTGAAAAAAGGCTCTCTATGGTCTCAAGCAAGCTCCAAGGGCTTGGTACTACCGTTTGGACAAATATCTTCATCAACAAGGTTTTACAAAAGGATCAGCAGATAGCAATCTTTATATAAAAGTTGAAAATGACAAATTGCTAATACTTGTTGTGTATGTAGATGACATTATTTTTGGCGGCAATGAAGAAGCTATGAGTCAAAGCTTTGCCTTGGTCATGCAGAAAGAATTTTGAAATGTCCTTGCTAGGAGAACTGACATATTTCCTTGGTTTGCAAATCCAACAAAAAGAAGGAGGAATCTTCTTGTCTCAAACAGATTTTGAAGAAATAGGGCATGGAAGATGCAAAACCAGTATGTACACCCATGGTCACAGGATGTAGCCTCAGTGCAAATGATGAATCTACAGCAGTACATCAACCAACCTACAGATCTATGATCGGAAGTCTACTTTATTTGAAAGGTACCCGACCGGACATCATGCATGCAGTAGGAATAGTTGGTAGATTTCAGGCAAATCCAAAGGAGACTCATCTTCAGGCAGTAAAGAGAATTTTCAAATATCTTCAAGGGACACAAAATTAGGGCTTATGGTATCCTAGAGATACAGATCTCACACTTCATGCTTATACAGATGCAGATTGGGCCGGAAGCGTGGATGACAGGAAGAGCACAAGTGGTGGTGCGTTCTTTTATGGGTTCCAAATTAGTATCTTGGTTCAGCAAGAAACAGAGTTCGATTGCCTTATCTACAGCTGAAGCAGAATATGTTGCTGCTGCATCTTGCTGCACTCAACTCCTTTGGATGATCAGACTTTGCAGGATTTTCAAATCACTTGTACACCACCTATCCCCATCTTATGTGATAACACAAGTGCAATTAGCATCTCAAAGAATCTTGTTATGCATTCAAAAACCAAGCACATACCAATCAAGTATCATTTTCTCCGGGAACAAGTGCTTGAACAGAAGGTCAAGTTGGAGTACGTTCCTTCTAAGGAACAAGTTGCTGATATCCTCACCAAACCATTGCCCAGGGACACTTTTGAATACCTCAGGCAAAAGCTGGGGGTTGTTGATGCATCATCTTATTGCTGAACCTCTTCTGATTGATGGTACAGGTTCAGGGGGAGCATATAATGCATTGTTGGCATTATGGAGGATGTGCAGAAGGAGATCTTGGAAGTAGCTGCAATATGTCTCTATCTCTTTCATGGTGGATTATGGTTCTTCGTTGCAGATCTGGTTCATATTTAGGGGGAGCATGTTCTTAGGGGGAGAATAACCCTTTGCCCATGTCAAAGGGGGAGAATGAAGCTGAAGTTTTGAGGTTGCCATCAAGTCCAAAGGGGGAGATTGTTGGCATTATGGATAAATTGTTGTCCTTGATGGCAACCCATTCAGGTGATAGATCTCAGTACTTCAAGTCAGCAGTAGAGATTGATGATCAACTATCAAATATTGAAGAAAATAAGGGGTACGCAGGTACACCTTACATAAGGTGCGTACACGCAGGTCAGTGTTACATAAAGTGCGTACATACCCGCAGCTATCCCATTCAGGAGGTGCGTACCCCCAGTGCACACATTTCAAGGCAAAGAAAAGCACACCTGGGGTTTCTTATGTTTTACACTTGGTTTTTAGCCGACGGTTTTGTGTTATTATGGTGTTGGCCCGTGGTATTAATCCATGATTTAAGGAAGAGCTTTACTATATAAATCAAAGGAGATCTTTTGGCTTAAGCATGTTTTGGGTTGAATATCTTATGAGGGTAAGATTTGGTCTAGATCTAAATAAGGCGAATCTACTGATGAACTAAGATCTCTTCGGCGCATGTTCAGATCTGTAGATCTGACTGTATGGGTTCTTTCTGAAGTCTTGAAATCATCTATGCCCGAAGGTACGCAGGTACAGTGAGAGAAAAGTGCGTACATACGCAGGAACAGAAGGGTTTTAGGTGCGCCGGTACGCAGGTACAGAAGGGTTGCAGGTGTGCCCGTACGCAGGCACAGAAGGGTCTCAGGTGCGCCGGTACGCAAGTACAGAAGGGTTGCAGGTGCGCTCGTACGCAGGCACATAAGGGTTTCAGGTGCGGAGGACCACAGGCAGTTCAATGGACTCAGAGCGAGGTACGCAGGCTAGCAGTTGAGCAGAATGCGTACTGTAAACAGTCAAGCAGTTGAGCAGGGTGCTTACGTAAGCAGGCGAGCAGTTGAGCAGGGTGCTTACTTCTCTTAAAATCTTTGTTTATCATTGTTGTGTTCTGGGTTTGGTCCTATTATTGTTGATCTAGTTACTACAGTTGACTGGGTGATTCTCTTATACTTGATGATCATTTGATGCTTATGGATCCAGTTTGAAAATTTATGAAAAGTGGTCCTTGTAAGAAAAGAAGTAGGGGGTTGTAGCTCCCTTCCAGGAAAAACTGGAAAACGAGAGAGAGTTGTAGCTCTCTGCAGGTTGCAGCTTGCGTACTGGTAAAGGACTGCACCAGTACAAAACCATTGTAAAAGGAGTTTTCTAATTTGAAAGAGGATAGAGACATATTGCAGCAGGTGGTTTTCACCCACATTGGGTTTCCACCTTACATCTTGTTTTCTTTGGTGTGACTATCTATTTTCTTTGTTCATGCTCATTATTTTATGGTACTGACATGCAAAACTAATTCAAAGAACAAATAAGGAAGATTTATAAAAGAAGTAGATAATACTGATTCACCCCCCCTCTCAGTGTTATTTCCAACAAAATTTCCCCTGGCTTCTGCCACACTTCAAGTCCTAGGAAATAGTGCATCAGTCCTAGGTCCTTCATTTCAAATTCAGAAGCCAACTCCCTCTTACATTTGTGAATGAGAGTGTCTGCACCTATTAGAAAGAGGTCATCCACATACAACACCAGTGTGAGAGGCTTGTCATCTTCAACCTTAAAGTAAAGGTTAGGATCAGCTTCACTCCTAGTGAATACCAGCTTCATAAGTAGCTATCGATCCTCTCATACCATGCTCGGGGTGCTTGCTTCAGCACATAACGAGCTGTCTTCAACCTGCATACATGAGATTTTCGATCATACATCTCAAATCCTTCGAGTTGCTCTACGTAGACCTCTTCTTTGATCGAACCATGCAAGAACACAGTCTTGACATCCATCTGATGTAGGTTCCATCCTTATGAAGTCACAAGGGCTATGATTGAGCGAATGTTGGTATATCTGGCAATAGGTGCAAATATCTCGTCATACTCTTTTTATTTCGGTTCCCTGGTGTCAGCTTCTTGAGAGCTCCTCACTGTAGGAAGATTGTTCACCTTGCTAAGAGCCATATCTTCGTAAAAGGTGATGTCATGACTAATCACGAATTTCCTTTGACTAGCTACATAGATTCTATAGCCCTTAGTATCTTCACCATAGCCCACAAAGATTCCTTTCTTTCCAAATGCACCCAATTTATTCCTTTTCCCTTTCGGCACATGAAAATATACAGGTATTCCAAAAATTCTAAAATGAGATACATTAGGTTTGTTACGTTGAACATTTCTTCAAGAGTCTTGGAACCCAGTGCTTGATGAGGGCATTGGTTTTGCACATATACGACGGTGTTTGCTACTTCGGCCCATAGAAACTTTGGAAGTCTTTGATCATGGAGCATGGCACAGACAATTTCCACAATCATACAGTTCTTCCTTTTTGCCACACCATTCTGTTCAATAGTATATGGTGTAGTAGTCTCCCTCTTAATGCCAGCCTCTTTATAAAAGTCATGAAACTCGTTAGATTGATATTTAGTCCCATTATCAGTCCTTAAGATCTTGATCTTCTTTTCAGTTTTCTTCTTGATCAAGGCTTGAGATGTGTCACATGACATGACACCTCGCGAACTTCCTCCGACCTGATATAATGAATCAACTTGAAACCCAATAGTGAAGGCATCTTTAATATTGTTTTTCCATGCACGTACCTTGCCATCGTTGAAAGCCACCTTGTAGCCTTTGTTTCCATAGTCGAAATGGACACTAGGTTCTTTTTGAGGTCAGGTATATATAAGACATCATGTAAGTGGATCGTATTGCCTTGATTTAATTTAAGAGAGACATTGCCTACACCTTTCACGGGATATTTCATACTATCTCCAAGGACAATTTCCAGGTTAGTTTCTTTCTCTATTAGATTATGGAGAACTTCTTTGTAACCAGTGAAGTGCCTTGAGAGTGATTTTTATCATTGTCCTAATGAGAGTTCTTTCTATCAGGGCATTCCCTTGCATAGTGACCTGTTTTATCGCAAATGTAACATTGTCCTTTTCTTCCACCCTTAGGTCCAACCTTTCTTCTTGATTTAGTCTCAGAATTATTTACTTTCTTAGCATGAGAAGGAAAGGCAGCATGAGGACCTTTTGGCATGGGCATTTATTGCTCTTCCGCCCTTGTTTCTTCTTGAATTCATCTTACCATTAATTCCTCGAAACCAAGAATTACGTTATTGTTGAGAAGAGTAGCTCTAAACACATATCATTTGGATGGTAATCCTCCAAGGGTTGAGAATGCCATTTCCCTATCAGAGATAGTTTCTCTAATAGATAGGAGATCATTCCCGATCTCATTGGTTCTTAAGAAATATGCTTGCATGCTCTCATCTTTGCCCTTCTTAATTTCCTTCAGCTTATTTCTAAGAAACAAAACTTGATTTGCATCATTAGTTTTAAATAAACTCACAAGTCTATCGTGGATTTCCTTGGAGGTGTTCAGGTCAGAGATGTAGGCCACCAAGCATTTGTCGATAGAGTCCTGGATGATCTTCTTTGTTTTGACTTCACCGGATTTCCATTTGTTCTTGGTAGCAATGGGTGCATTTGATGGAGGCTCAATAATATTGCCTCCCACATGGTCTAACACTCCTTTATCTTCTAAGGTTAGATCGAGAGACATCTTCTATCCATGATAGTTAGGCTTCTCACATATCTTTTCTTCGACAGGGAAGAGTGTTGAGGACCCCATAGTTCTTTTAAGATAGCCTTGCCAATCATCTCTTCGGTGATTTCTCTTGCTCTTGCTTGAGATTTGTCTTCACCTCATCTCTAATACCATGTTAAGTTATGGTATGTTCTATGCTTAAAGCAATTTACTTTCCTTTCTTATTATTATCCATATATTAACAATCACATGTACATAAAGTAAAGTGCAGATAGAACATTAAACAATCGTCAGAAAACAAGCCAAGACAAGAGACACAAGATGTGGCGGCTAGCCAGGGACAAACCCTAATATGGGGAAACCCTTTGATCAAATCTTCTTTTATCTTCAATAATTCAGGAGAGAGAAATACTACAAAGAACTGATTTATATCAGTAGCAACAAACCCCAGATCAGCCCTAAACTAGCGAAGTAGACCTTAGATCGAACTTGTCAAGTTTCCACCGGTGAGTCATTCACTGTGCACCAGTCCAAGACTTTGTGGTGCACCAGTCCAAGACTTCGCGGTGCACGAGTCCAAGATTTTGCCGCGCACTAGTGTAAGATTTTTTTGTGCACCAGTGCAAGATTTCACTGCGCACCAGTGCAAGATTTCGCCACGCACCAATGCAAGATTTTTCCACGCGCCAGTGCAAGATTTCACCACACACCAATGCAAAATTTCGCAGCACACCGGTGCAAGATTTCGCTGCTTACCAGTGAGAGAGAGAGATGTGATGATCAGTGTATGTCCAAATGAAGAAAATACCTCCTGTATTTATATACAAATGTTGATGATGAATAGATGTGTCTGTTGGGCTTCTGAGCCTACATGAGTTGCTGGTCGCCTTGATAATTATTCCATAATCAAAATAAATTCATATCTCCATAAATACTTATTAGTCGGATGATCTTTAGATCAATCCTACACCTCTCGATAAGAGGAATCTAATGGACATATTATCCGCCATGAATAAGATGACCCACATGGAGTTTGGTCCTAGTTGCCAATTTTAATAGAGTCTTAAATAGAAAAGAAACCTAAGAAAACATCTCTTTTGAAACTTGATGTAAAATTTGAGTTACCTATTTATGATGTTGAAATGAATCTTGAAAATCTAGATAATTGGATTAAGTAGTTAGAAGTGTATTGTCATATTCATAGCATTTCTGATGATAAAACGAAAATTTAGTTAACTACACTTAGAATGGGGGGAACAACTTTAATCTGGAGGGAAAGTAAAACTCAGATAGATGTAAAGTGAAAAGGTAAAGTCATCTCTTCATGGTCTAAGTTTTTAAAAGCTCTTAGGAAACAATTCTATCCTTTAGGATACATGCAACAAGATGTTATTGATTAGTAGCATTTGAGGCAAGGTAAAGGGCAGAGTGTTCAGCAGTTTACTCAGGAGTTCAAAAAGAAAGCATTAGCACTTGGTATTTCATTGGATACATGTGAAACTTTATTAAAATACATCGGCAATTTACATTCATATTTGAAACATATATTATTGATTTTTAATCTTGATGATTTTCATGAAGTGTGTGTTAGAGCCATATATATTGAATCAGGTGGCAGGCCATTCAAATTTTCACCGCAAACATCCAAAGAGTTGGAAATCAAGGATTCCAATGACAGTAAGGGGAAGAGCAATTCGAAGAGAAAGAAATCAACGACAACTCACAAGGAAATACCTACTTGTTCTCATTGCCAGAGAATTGGTCATGATGAATCTAGGTGTTGGAAACTTCAACCCGAACTTAAGCCCAAAAAGTTCCTTAAAGAGAAGGATGAAAATAAATCAAATGTAACAATCCAACAAGATCTAGGCTCTGATTTAGGTGATGAAAGGAGGATAATTGCCATAGTTTCAACAGGTAAAACTTCTGATATTGGTTCAAGTTCGAATACTATTGCATCTTCATCAAACATAAATACTTCAAATGAGGATAAAAGAGTTGAACTATTTAACATAAGGATAAATTCTAAGCACAGAAAAATAGATACAATGCTTGACAGTGGATCACAGACAAATTTAATATCTGAATATTTAGTTAATAACTTGGGTTTGGAGACATGGAATCATCCAAGACCTTACCCATTAGGATGGCTAAATAAATTAACTTATATAAAAGTCATAAAGCAGTGTCGGTTAAAATTTTCATTACAGCTAATTACATTGATGAAGTGGAATTAGATGTGGTTCCAGTAGACATAAATGGAGTTGTCTTAGGAAGTCCTTATCTTTATGATCGTGATGCAATATTTTATAGGAGAGAGCATAAATATCACCTTAAGAAAGATGGGGTTGAATTTATTGTCAGGGCACATAAAAGTAAAACTCACTTGAATTTAGTTGTTTCTAATCAGATGAAGTGATTAATAATTTCAAATAAGAGATTTGTACTCATGTGTGTAAAATAACAACATAAGAATCGACATGATGTTTGTTCAGGTTGTGAGTCTCAGTTTAAAGATAGTTTGATCAAGAAAGTACACAATTTTTCAGTTCTATTTAAAGAAACCAAACATCTTACTCATAAGTAGGGAATACAACATGAGTTACAGTTGATGCCTAAAGTTCCTCTTCCTAATGTCAGAATGAATCAATTCAATCACAAGTTTGGAAGTTATCAGTTACAGGGATGCATGTCAGTATTGGGGAAAGTCAGTGTTAAATTTCTCTTGTATTGTGTCACCATTTCATGTTTCAAATTGTTTGGAAGTCTCTTTTCAAGTGGAGAGGAAGCCCATTTGTTTTCATATCAAAGCCTTTTCTAAAGAAGTGTCAAAGTATCCAATACATCTAAGGGAAACTTATGCATCAGGGGAAAGTGCTAATCAATGGAAAAATCATTTAATGAATGAAAAAATAATGATTCAAATAAATCATCCAACATTTCAATACTTTCAAAATCAAACTAAGTTACAATAGTTTTCACCTTACAGTTTGATGAGTTTATTGCAACAAGTTCACTTAGTACTCAACAATCGTGAAAGTATATCAAATCAAGTAGCTGGTATGATGTCCAAAATGTCTTTGAATGTTTCTGTTATTCCAAAAAATAGATTTTTAGTACATGTCAATAGTATTGAACAATATTCTGTAGAGACTATTTTCAAAGATGTTTGTGAATCACTAATTCATGGTACTTTGTGGAAAGAAGTCAATTTCCATGTTCATAATAGGTTGTTTAACCATCTTCACAAGTTGTACATACTGCAGATGGATGGAACAGTTCACAGTTTCAAAATTTGCCATGATCATCATCATCAGGGTCATCACTTTCACATGGTTGATTGAATGTATTGGTACATCATTAGGGCAAGGTGGAGAGTGAGAGAGCTCTACCCTCATTTGTTATTTGTCTAGTCAAACTTTTGTGGTCCAAAAGATTTCAAGTGGAGAGGATTGATCCAGGAGGATCTTGTCAGTCCAGCATGAGCGGAGTCTTGAGTGGTTCAACATTGAAGTGATCATCAAATTATCATTGGTCAATGAGGTCTTGAACTTAATCATCTTCACCAGTATTCGTCATCAGCATTCAGTGTCCGATATCTTCAGCTTCTATACTAATGTTTATGGTTCAGGTCATTCGGTGATGTCAATGGTTTTCATGGTGTTTGAAGGATAGGGTTTTGCACCTGGTTGTCGACATGTGTTTTTCGTCAGATCCACTAGGGTTTGGTTGTTGACATGTGTTTATCATCAGTTCTGCTGGGGCTTGGTTGTCAATTCTGGCCCATGGTTATCATCATGTGGGTTTGTATGTTGCATTGTGATAACTTGTTGTGAAGGGGTCTCTTTAGAACAAAGGGTGTAAAAGTCTAAAAACTAAACCCTAAATCTAATGTATAAACCTATACTACAAAACTATGGTGGAAAAACATACCATTCAAAACCTAATGCAAACCCTAAAACCTAATCCATACTTTGAAAATGCATTAAGCCTAAGTTATAAGCCCTCTTGGGCCATGTTAATAATTGCAAGCCTTGTAACACATAAAAACATTGCAAAACACATATAAAATAGTCCCTAACCGCTGGCCTAACCATGCGAGGAGAAGACTGCAACAGGCACATGTGAGCAGGTACGAGGTCATAGTTAGACCGCAACAGATATTTGTGTAACCACATCGGAACAAGCCGCTAACCGTAACCGTATCAGAATAGGACATGTGAACAAAAACTAATTCACCGCACAGCCAGGGGTTGTCTTCGCCGTTTGGTGGACAGTCACGGTCAGGCAAGGTACCCTTGGCATGTGAGTGCCGAATTAACTGCCAATCGTCAATCATCAGTAGGTCAGTTAGCGGAATCGCTGGAGCCCAAACCGTGGGTGTTATCTGGCTGTGCACATGTAATGTCATTGCTTTTGCCCGGTTAGCTAGCTGTTAACAATTTCCGAATTATGATATGGCCTAAAAGTGGGTTTATAGTTGTAGTTTGTTAAAATTAATTAAATCAAGTGGTGAATGTCACAGTTGACATTAACGCCTAACCAATAAACCCTAAATTAACCCTTAGGAGCAACTGATTCATTCCTAAACTCTACAAGAGGGAGTTTGAATGCATCTGAAGGGTTATAAAGGCATACTGGTGCATTAGAGGTAGAGGGAGTGGTTTTGAGTTTTGTATGCAAATTCTGGAGGATATAGGCTGTTTTGTTTTGAGTGTAACAAGAGCATCATGAGTCGTAATTAGGAACCATGATAGGTGTTGGAAAGCTAATTCAGAGAGATTTCTTGTGATAGTGACCAGAAGTTCCTGCGTGCACAATCTGTCTGGTTAATTTTCTTTGTAATCAATCTCCTCGAATTCAATCCTAATAAAGTAGGTGCCCATCTTGAAAGCAGACCCGGAGACATAGTCCATCAGGGATGAACTGCGTAATGAATCTTGTTGTCTGGTATCGCCGTGTTTTGTTGCTTTTCACTTCTGTTTTAATTCTGTCGTCAATTCATCCCTTTTCAATCAATTCTCACGGTTAAATAATTTTAAGTTAACATTCAGTTCACTGTTGGCATTAATCAATTCTACCTCAGTTTAACATATCATCATTTTAGATCACAACTGAAAATGATGCATACCATTGTTTGGCTTATCTTGTGAGAGTAAGAGTAAAAATCCTACATACACCACCTCTGTCAATATCAAAATAATTACAATTTTCCATAAACAAAATAATATGATAAAGTGCAGAAACATTATTCTTACCATCAAATTTTATCTTCGACCATTAGAATGTTGGAAGATGCTTGTTCAAAGATGCAACTCGAAATGAAAATTTTAGAAGGAGCCATTGAAAAATAAATAAAAACTTTAAAATACAAAACATCAAAGGGTTAGCTTATTGATAGCCCTCTTTTTAGTGCCAAAAATGTTGATGACCAAAATTGACCTTGATCAACAATAAGGAAATCACCTGATCAGGGCCTCAATTAGACCCTTCTCCATTTGGGATGGTGATTTTGACCAGTTATTGGTTGAACACCTCAACCTAAATCTAACATAAACTAAATGTCCAATCTAATCTAAAGCTAATCTAAATGCATAACCCTAACTATAACTCTAGATTTTACCTACTAGCATATGATGATACTTGATGGTATTAATAGGAGAAAAAAAGGACCAGCCTTCTCGCAACATGCATAAAAGAGGGAGTCTTTTAAGCTGGTTGAAATAAGCGCTCAACTTGGCCACATGGATGCTTGCTCATGCGTAAGGAGAGTTTCAAATATGCATTTCTAAATGCAGATGTAATCTCATCTAAATATGCAAACAACAAAAGGAAATATATTTTATCTTAATTGAGAGAAGGAAAATTCCTACCCTCAATCAAGAGCAAAGCATAAAAGGATGGATTCGAGTCTAAGTGTATAATAAGCTTACAGATTAATGAATTTTTTCATTAAATATTCGATTGATAAACCCAATCTTAGATTCACTATTTAAAATGGATTCATTGTTTTAATGCATTATCATAACAACAAAATAGTTTAGTTGATGCAATAATGATGAAGAGAAAATATAAAAATACAGATTCAAGGATAAATAGTTATCAATGAAAATATATAGATCTACATGGCTCCATTACTCAACTCTATTTCAATCAAAGCCTACAGTGAAAATATAAATTTTCGTTAGTTAATAAACATACAACTCCATAGTATTAACAATAGTGTAAAACCTTGGACAATATCTTCATAAAGAACAATGGTTGAAAATAAAATTGAGAAAAAATTGATTAAGCAATCAACCTATTACCAAACTAATACAATAGTGCACTAGAAGACCTAATTAACAACTTCCAACCATCGAGTTCTCCTTTCATATTTTTCCCTTACAATAGTGCGATGAACTCCTCATTCTGGAAAATTCATCTTTCCAATTCTACATGAAAATAGCCCCCCTTACAATAGTGCAAATGAGTATTATCTTTTGCAAAAATGGAACCCCTTGTTAATTAAAAAGTTATTATTTATCATTTACATGTTCATTCCCAAAATAGAGTGTTGTTGTAAAACAAATGAATGAAGATTTTGATCTTTGATTTTGAGATCTGGAAAAATCCTTTTGTTTCTCTATTGCTCCAATCCCAAAGATCTGAGACTCCAGGTTATGATTTCCTTAAACAAACTCTACAAACAAATTAAAAAAATTATAATTAATATCTCATCGAAATTAGAAGCAAAACCCAAAATTAAAACAATTTGAAACCAAAACATTCTAAGAAAAAATCAAATTAATTAATAAAAATAAATAAATCTAAGATTCCAATTGCTTCCTTCTATTGTGTAACTGGAAAATGGTTAGTCTGGAAACAAAATCTTAACAACAATATGTTCTGGCCATGAGCTCCAAAAAGCTCACTCAAAAAATTTTGTTTGTTGCAAATTCACAACTCTCTTTTCTGTTGAATTTTAGGAGTGTTTAATATCCAGATCTGGTCAACATTAGGGGAATCTTGAAGTCTAAAATGGGCCTCCTAAGAAAAATGTACAACTAAAATAATCTTTATAAGAACCAAAAGGATTCAATATGATGATGTCAACCATGGGGGAATGATTCACTATTTTTGGAGTAAAAAAGTAAAAAGATTAAAAAATAATAAAATAATAAAATAATAAAACTACTTTTTCAACTCATATTTTCAACTTATCTCCCTAAGTTTTTACTCAAATTTCAAGTGGGAGTACTCATTGGATGAAAAAATTAATTCCTCATCCAAGGAGCACCCATGTTGCATACTTTCGATGGACCCTGCTACATGAAAAATGAGAAATATATGGAAAAACGTGATTGCAATCACGTTTTTCATTTATATCTTATTTTCATGTAGCAAGTTCCATCAAAAGTATGCAATATTGGTACTCCTTGGATGATGAATCGAATTCTTCATCTAACGAGAGTCTTCACTCGAAATTTGAGTAAATGCATAGGGAGATAAGTTGAAAATACGTGTTGATTTTTTTCTTTTTTTCCCTCTAAAATTTGATGATGTAATGTAATCTTATTTTATTATTTCCATTAATATTTTATAATTTCCTTAGGAGGCCTATTTTATACCTCAAAATTCCCCTAATGCTAATTCCTTAAAACTTGTTCTCCTCTGAATTATCTTTCTGATGAGCCCTCTTGGGCCTGATTTGGTGCCTTGAATATCAAGATATGGCTCTCCAAAGTTTGAGTCTTGTAGCAGTTGAAACAGAGACTAGAAAATGTTCACACCATTCATGTTTGAAATAGGTAAATTATATTATTAAAAAAATTGTTGGTGCCTAGTTACTCTTGTATCTCTTTTGAATTATAAAAGATTTTGATTGGCTTACACATTATGACATGGAAATTCAATATTAACATTTAAAAATCAAATTTCCTCTAATAAAACACATTATGTTTCATGGTTTAATAATTTGAAATTAAAATAACCCTGGGTGGAGGTCAACGTATTGATGTTCATATTATACAAAAGGAGTAATATTTACTCTGAAGATAAGTGAAAATGATTGTGGAGGACCAACGTGAGTAAAGGAGGTGACATACATAGGTGAAGAGAAAAGCGACCCACTATTTAAAAAAAAATTAAAACCAAACTTGCCCTCCTTTACTCATCTCAAGACTCCTTCTCAGGAGTGAACGAATGATGCCATTATCAAATCACTGATATTTATGTCCCAAGATGTGGAACCTCAATGGGAATTGCAACAAAATATGGATTTCATGTTTAGATTTATTATTTCTTTTTGTTAATTATACAATTAATAATATATTTAGAGCATATATTATAATTATGACTAATATTTTGGAACAAAGTTTAAAAATTAATTAGATAATACAATTAATTAATAAAAACTACATTAAACTATATTTACATAATTATTTATAAAATTTTATTAAACAAATTATAAGATACATATATATGTGTTATTATATCTATGCAATGAAAACGACCTAAACTTCAAATGATTATAACTTTTAAATCATAAGTTGGAGTCAAGTAAAATTTGTGTCATTGGAAAACACTTGGAGATGTGGAAGAAATGGAGCAATAAAAAATGATAATTTAGGAAAATCAAAATCACTCAAAATCAGGTAAGCTAAAACAACCCAAAAGTGGCATTAGCAAAATTTACATGGAGGGCTCCATAATTTTGAAAAAATTAAGGGGTGTTGTTAAGGCCTCAACACCTCTAAAACTCCTAGAAAATTGGATCATGCTCCTTGAGTGACCTCACAGCTAAAGGGAGGAGCATTTAGTTCTCCAAGCCAACCGATTTTGATCTTTCTATAGTATGGTATAGGTCCCATAAATATCATCGACTAGATATCCCTGTGATCTGTGCTTGTAATACTACTGCCTGACCCTATTGATGTAAATATATGTACCAATGATAGTTAGGTTAGTGAGCCAGATACATGTGATTAATAGGTTGGTGAGCCGAGATATATTTTTGGGACTTGTGTATCCATGTATATATGTTTATATGTTTTGGGGCTAGCGCTCCCTTGGTTATATGCCTTTAGAGGTTGTGAGTCTAAAGAGCCTGAAATTTCAAGCATAATGTGTATATATATATATATATATATATATTATATAATATATCTATATATTATATATATATATATAATATATATATATATATATATATATATATATATATATATAATATTATATATATATATATATTATATATATATATATATATATATATAAATAGGCTAGTTGTTAACCAACTCCATAGAAAAGAGTATGGGGGCGCTCAACTCTAAGAAAGAGGGAAACAATTCTAATGCGTTGATTTTGGGTGAAAAAAGCACTAAGGCCCATGTGGCTTTGGAGGGTGCAAATGGAAAGATAAAGCCATGCATATATAAAGTGTAAAATCTTGCCTAAAAGGGAAACTATTGGATGCTATGGAGTCTTTGGTTATGGAAAAGTCAATGAGTATTGAGCTTGGAATTTGGAACTGGCTGGAGTTGCTTTGGTTTTGCTGACTGATTGGTGAGCCTTGTGCTTGGCTCTATAATTGACCAAGAGTTCTTTAATTTTGGGCTTGAAGTGTACCTAGAGCTAAGAGATAAGCAAGAGATCTTGAAGCCAAGGAGTTGAGACTGTTCCTAGCCAGCAATAAGTCGCCTTAGAGGTGGTGGAATAGTCGAGGGACCTTTGGGTGCAGAGAAGGGGTGCACCACTTGGGCATATGCTAATGGAGGGTGTGAGCTTGTAGGTTGGAGGCTGAGGTTGATGGGGTTGGTACTTAGGCCCGGTGTTGGTTGTGTATGTGTGTAACTCAATTTCATTTTTTCCCATGGAGTTGAGGCCCTAGATTGAGGCTGACCCGTAGTTAAGAGTTTATGAACCATGTGGTCTATGGCTAGGTGGAACATGGAAGACCGACAACCGGTCAACCTTCTTTAGGAGATAAGTGTGATTGTGTAATTATTTTATTTATATGCTATTTATTGTATACCCTCATCTAGGGTTATGTGTTTAAGTGTTTTCGCTATGCATGGAATTTATTTACTATGTGAATATTTATGGTTTATGGATGAATGTTGCATTAATTATGCATTCCATTACATGGAAAAAGAATCCAAGGGTCAAATTCTTGAGTATAGGCACATGTTGTAGTATTATTAGAATAATTGATTAAAAGGGGAAAATAGTATAATTCTTGTTCATAGAGGGCGAGTGGGTATCGTTACATCCAACTGGAAATTGAGTTAGGCCAATTGTGAGCTAGTGTTTTTATAGATAATCCAATACTGAACCAAGGTCTGATAAATGATACTGATAATTATGAGCTTCTGCAGAAATTTTGAAGATTATAGTCATGACTATGAGTAGCGTTGTCCAGCTGGAGCCGAGGATGTTACAAGGTGGTATCAGATTCAAAGTTGTAGCATTGGGCTTGCATGGGCCGAAAAACCCTTATATGGAAAAGTTACAGGTTGCATATAAAGTATTCGATATAATTAATAAGAATCAGAGATGGTTAAATCACTTAAATTGATGTGAAATTCATAGGAATCACATTAGAAATGGATTTAATTGAATTTGCAAATTCAAAAAATATGGAGAAGTGGGTGAATTTTAACAACAAATTGCTAAAATCATAAGAATGAAAGATCTAGGAAAACATAAAATTCCCATCAATTGCTGTGTTATTTTTGAATTTGCAAATTCAAAAACTATGGAGAAGTGGGTGAATTTTAACAATAAATTTCTAAAATCATAAGAATGAAAGATCTAGGAAAAAGGAAAATTCCCATCAATTGTTGTGTTATTTTTTGTCAATTTACGATGATAATTCTAGTAAACGTTGCAGGAACAATTGCCAATTTCTCGTGGGGAAAAATCTTTGTCAGTGGTAGATTTTCAGGAAATAAGTTAATATAATTATATATATAAATCAATTTAA
The DNA here is from genome assembly GCA_000404065.3 of Pinus taeda. NCBI lineage: Eukaryota > Viridiplantae > Streptophyta > Pinopsida > Pinales > Pinaceae > Pinus > Pinus taeda. The sequence continues at coordinate 50,849 of APFE031233816.1, forward strand.
AATTAGTGTTGACGTCGATAAAGAGGTGGATGGGTCACGTGTCAGGGTGATGTCAACATGACATGGAAACTAACCTGGCATGGTGACATTAGGTCTAAGGTGGCAGTGCCACACAACATGATAGGTGGCAAGATCAAGGTCATTGATTGGAAATCAATATAGGCTATAGATCTTATCAGGTCCAAATTGTGCCATTAAATCTTGTACAAGATATGATTTGATAAGAGATTTGGGCCATCAGATCAAAATGATCATGGTCATTAGATTTCACCATATGTAAAGGATGCCATTAAACAACACCCAAGTCACGACCAGATATGAGATATCAACCATTGATTTGGAGAGATCTAGGTCGTCATATTTTGTCGGACACAAAAGGTTGGGTTAGCACCCATGCTAGTTGTGATCCGATGGGTGATTGTAGCCATCGATTGTGATTGATCGGAACCATCAAATTTCTTCAGAATTAAAGTTGGTTTTAACTTCCATGAGAGCTTAGATTTGATCTGTAAACTACCATGGATATTCCACTGGATAGTTCATCACAATAGATCTAATAAAATTATATTTAAAATATGAAATTTTACACTATTTCAATTTTATTTCCTTTCAGATTTATGGATCTATAGCTTACTATTAATAGTGTATGCATGTGAATTAAAATTATCCATAAAATAAAGAACAATGAAATAAAAGCTGTTGGCACAAAAATGACATCAAGGAAAGACCCTGGGTTTTGGCACAAGGGGCCAACAATGGTTCGTTGTAGTCTAAGACAACGCCAACATTTTCACCTTACCCCGAGTGATAAGGAGTCTTACCTGAGGCATGCCACGATTGAAAGTAAGAAGGGTTTAGTATAATGTAAAAGATATCTTAACGATTACTCTATATATAACCCAACACATATAATTAAGCCTAACAACATATCACTATGACGATCATTCTAATATGAGAATATACTCGCAATATACAAACTTTTAGTGGGCTCATGAATCATAACCAAATAAATATATAATACCAAGAAACCAGTCTGATTTCTCATTCATTTTAATCCAAAAGAAGGTTCAATGCATTATAAATTTGGCATCAAGCCGTAACAGAATACATGAAATACCATGGTTCTAAAAGATCTAGATCTCATTTTGCTCCTTGTTTTGACCTTTTTGCGAATGTCCCAATCCTTCGATCAGGTTCCTTTGTGTCCTGGACCTCCTTAGACACCAAAACTCAACATCAACTACCATTTCTCCTTGTAGTCTTTCTCTTTTATCCTCTTCTTCGTTTCTTGAACTGCTAGTTTCATACGACTGTATTTCCACTCGGCTGCTTCTCATCCTCCTCTTTGTTCGCTGGACTACATCTGCTTTCTCCTGACACCATGCCACAACTACCCCACGACTACATATTCTTGTTTTCTTTCCCCAACTATCCTTTCCACAACTTGACCATTGATCTCCACACTTGATTTTCCTTCTTTGTACCTTCAAAGATTTCAAAAATCAATACGAAGGCCTCAACCACAGTTCCTTGACTTGTCCCCGAGTTAATCTATCTCTAGCATTACAGGTCTTGTTGTTATTTTTCTAGACATTTATGTTGATGGCTGCTCCTATTCTTCCCTCTGAGGGGCTATGAATTTATTTGCTTCTTCCATCATTTGCTAAGGGGCCGCTGCTCCACTTTCTTAGCGTTCCATCTACTGACCCTCCTTCCCAAATGTAGGCCCCAATTCAAGGACAATTGTTGTCATTTCTTGCCTTAAACTGTTGTAATCGTTTAGTGCCATTTTCCATGCCATTTCTATGGTGTGATATTGGATGATAAATTCGTCCACTGTGCTCGATGTCAGTTGTCTTGGCTTGCTTCTTTACATTTTGTTCCATTGCTCTTCGCTGCAGTTGCAGACTTCCTTTAGAGTGAGGACATGTATGCGAACCGAAGGTCTGAGGTCTCCAATTTTCTTCTTAGTTCTTGCTGAGTTCTCCTCTATTTGATCGAATTGAGCCTGAATTGCGGTGATTTCTTCATTAATATTTTGTACTCAAGTGTAGTCTGTGCATTCCCTACTCTCATTGTGTAGAGGGTACAATGGGGTCCAACAATTGGCATCACTATCACTAGAGGAGGGGTGTTAATTGAAGTAAACAGAGTATAACCATGAAAGAATATGGATTTTTTTTACCTCACCTAATGGATCTCTGAAGTTCGTAATGGTTTGTCTGAGCGAAGACATCCACTGCTCCATCTAAATAATCATTGGCTCTAGGTCTTCCTCAACTTGTTGCTTCCTGCTACTCCCTACTATTTCTCCTATTAGCAGTTGCGGCCTCATTCTGTCAAATAGATACCTTTATTTTCCATCGGTGATCTCGCAAGAAACCCCTGGCCATGAACCCACTTCAGGATGGAATTCTATTTATGATAATCCAAATTTCCGCTACCACATTTAAAATTTCTCTGGATGGACACATTTCGAGATGAGGAATGTGTGATCTTGTACCATACATCTTTGGAAAATTCATCGAGCAGCTACCTAGGTATCCTCTCTGTTGACCTTATTATTATTAGCATCAACTTATACCATTAAGAAAAGGTTGCCTCATTTATTTCCTTACTGTTTGGGTATCATGACATTCTCCATGGGTCGTACCTAAGTGCTATGGGCTGGTCTTCTCTAATTTTCATCATTTATCTTCCGCTTGGTGGTCGCCATTTACACATCGTTAGAGTCATTACTATGTATCCAAATATGAAGTTTGTGCTTATCCTGTAAATGTCTTCACAGGCTTCAAAAATTTCATTGAAGATAAAAGTGGAGCATTTCAATACCTCCCCCTTGCAGCAGTGTTCTGCAACCAAGAGTGCATCTAGAATGCACTCATTTCTTGCGAAATTCCTCATTGTTTTCCCTGCTATTATGTAGTAGGAAAATCTTATTTCATCTTGGTTGATAAGATCAATCCTCGCGCCTTTTCCCCTGCTCTTTGTGTTGTATTTCTCATAATAGTCCTTGTCTACTTCTTTCTTTGCTCTTTTCGTTCCTTCTTGGAACGATGTATTCACTGCATTCCCTCTTGCAGAAAGCCTTGTTAGGTGATGGATATCATCGACATGAATTGGATATTCTCTATCCAGCCACAATGATCCTCCATGTATTCTTCTAGCTAGGAGTTTCATGCACTGCAGACCTCTGAAACCTTTTTTGAATCTTATTGTCGTAGTTCCATCTTTCTTCGAAACTTCCTCTATGTATAATTCCTTATTTAGTTCTGGGAATTGGAAGCAATCCATGAGATCATTGTCCACTAAGGTGGCTTTGTCATATTTTCCATATGGATTTTCCGATATTGTAATTTTCTCATCAAGCTTGTCTTCTAGAACTGAAATAATTCCTATTCCATCATTCTTCGTCTCTGGTAGACAACTATTATAGGATGTATAGAGCCTCTACGACTCTGCTACTGTTGCTTCTCAGAGAAAATATGAAGTTCTTATGTCACCTGTGTTTACAATTATGTTATTCCCTGCATTGCCATGCAAATTAAGTAGATAAAACTTGACACGACATTTTCTGATTGGATTTGATAATTAATTACTACGACAACTTTCCCTATGCAGCTTAATCATGGTTTTCCACCTTCTGCTGACCTGGATCTAATGGGCATGATGTGGCATGGGAAAGGACTGAGTGGATCGCATGGACAATAAAGTTTCTACAATGATGGATAATTATTATTTGATTTATTCCCTAGCGGGAAAAGATTTTACAAAACTCTATCTGCTAGGTGTATTATTGCCTACTTATTATGGAAAAGACCTATAGTACGATGAAAAAGACTCATGCAACATGTGAATACTCCCTCCCCTAACCACAAGTGGGTTGCGATGACGTGACATGGTTGCCACAACCAGAATGACATGTGTTATTTAAATTGAAAGATAAAACAAAAAAGGAAAAATATGAATTGTAATGGAATATGCTACTAACTCATGTGACTCACTATGCATTTATTTTAGACAGGCTATGTATTATTTACTAGGACCTACTTGCAAGCTCGTTTTTGAGACCCCTTCAATTTGGTCGTGCGATAGTGGATTTGTAGAAGGGATTTAGGCATGCACCATTCACCCATCTAGGTAGTAGTATCCCATCCAGTTGTAATAAATTCACCACCCTATAATATTTAATCTCCACAACTATGAACGACCCAAACCAATGCATTTGGAGTTTTCTTGGAAACTTTTGAAAATAATTGTCATACATCAGAACATGATCCCCTATATTGAATGTTTTCTTTTTGATGTGTCTATCATGCCAAGCCTTTTGTCTCCTTTGTTCAACTGATTGGTGGAACTTTGCTAGAAACCTCGATTCATCCAACTCCATTAGTTGTTTCATTCTCTCTTTCAACGCTTCATCATCTGTCATTTTGGTGGCCTGTGAGATAAAAATGCTCGAGACAATGAATTCTACTGGTACCATTGCCTCACTACTGTATCCTAGTTGGAATGGTGTTTGCTTGTTTGTCCTCTTTACTGTTGTTCTGTAAGCCTATAGTGTTGCCGGTACCCATTCATCCCAGTCATCCTAATTTGCTAACACAATTTTTGTCAGAACCCTCTTGAGTATTTTGTTAAAGGCTTTAACCATTCCATTGGCCTGTGGGTGGTATGGGCTACTTTTGTGATGTTGGACCATGAAGTTATTCAAGAGAGAAGTGACTATTTCATTAATAAAATGAGTGCCCTGATCACTAGTTAAGCTTTTCAGACATCCAAATCTAGATATAATACATTCAAATATGAATCTTGCTACCGTGTCAACTACACAATCTTTGAATCACAATGCCTCTGCCCACCAAATAAGGTACTATATAGCTATTATAATGTATCTTGCATTTGAATGATGTGCTGGTGGTGTGATAGGGCCAATGAAATCCACTGCCCATTTGTTAAAGATTTGTACCGTGTGAACTGGATTTAGGAGTAGTTCATCCTGATGTGATGGATTCCTGACTCTCTGACATACATCACAACTCTTTGCATATTATTTAGTGTCCTTATGGATAGTGGGCCACCACAACCCAACCTACAATATATTTCTTGCGGTAGCTTTGCCTCCAACATGACCTCCTGCAACTTTGGCATGACACTCCCATAGCACTTACTACCTTTCATGTTGAAGCAAACAACGTCACAAAATTTGTTCAAGCCCCAGCTTGTATATATGTCCTACGATTAATTGATAGTTTGCCGCTTGTACTATTAGGTGACACTTCTGCACTGACGTGTATCCCTCCGGGTAGTGTCTTGTTGTTAGTAACGCAAAATTTTTCTCCAGGTAGTCTGGAATTGCATCTATTCTAAATAAGTCAGCATCTGGAAGTTGACCATCCAATGGTCCTCCATTCTCTCCTGACATTAGCCTTGAAAGGTGATTTGGCCCCACATTTAATCTTCCTAGTTTTATGACCACCTCGAATGTGAATTCTTGGAACAACATTAACCACTGACAGATTCTTCCCTCTAACACTAACTTGTTCACCAAGTATTTTAAATCTGAGTGATCCGTGAAAAAATTGAATGGTGCTCCCAACAGATAGTGTCTGAATTTTTTTAGGGAGTAAACCATAACTAATGGTTCTCTTTTTGTTGTTGTGTAGTTCTTCTCGGATGTTGACAATTTTCTACTAGTGAATTAAACTGGGTGATCCATATTTCTTTCTCCAGGCTGCGCCAGTACTACTCCTAACACTATTCTTGAGGCATCAATATGTACATGAAATTGCTTATTCCAATTGGGGTATACAAGAATAGGGGTGCTTACTGGTTTTTCTTTCAATTTGTTCAGTGTTGTTTGACATGCTTCTGTCCACCTGAAGAGTTTTGTTTTTCTCAGTAGTTTCTCCATAGGAGCTGTGATTGAAGTGTAATTCCAGATGAACTGACAGTAATATCCCATGTGGCCCAGTACTGATCGCAATTGTTTTATGTTACTCGGTGGCTCCATGTTTATAATTTCTGCAACCTTTTCGGGATCAACAAAAACCCCATCTTTGCAAACAATATGACCCAACAATGTTCTGTATGGAACTGAAAAGATGCACTTTTTAAAATTTAAATAGATTTGTAATTGCCTGCACCTCTCAAAAATGACCTGTATTAGCCTGGTGTGTTTTTTCAACAAACTGTATATTGTCCAATCATCCATGTATACTTCTAGGAACCTATGAATGTAGCCCCTAAAGGTGACTATGACAATCCTTGAGAACACTGTTGGTGCATTCTTGAGACCGAATGACATTACATGATAAGCATATAACCCCATTCTGTCGTAAAGTTCATTTTACTCTTGTCCTCTTCTGCTATACGAAACTGATGATAGCTTAAAAATCCATCCATGATGGTGTATGCTTCATTCTCCGCAATGTTAGCAGTACCTCATCACTAAACAGTGTTGGGAAGGGATGATGCACACATGCATTATTCAGAATCTGGTAATTTACATAGACTCTGATCTCCATAGCATCTTTCTTGTTAAGTATCATGACCGGGCTAATCCATTTTGCTTCATCCATTGGGAATATAAGTCTAGCTTCTAGCATTTTGTCAATCTCTCTCTTGACCTTTTATTTCACTCTTGGGTTTAGCCTATATGGTCTGCGCTTCACTCGACAGGCATCTGGTTTCAACACAATCTTCATTTCTCCTATGTCCCCTTTTATCCCTTTTAGCTCAGCTATCGAAGTTGGAAATAAGTCTTCGTATTCACGCAGCAGATTAAAGATCTCTCTAGTTGTCTGCTCATCCCAATAATCTCCGATAGATGCCATATTAGGTTTATCATATGTGTCGATGTTATGCTTCCAAAGTTTCATCGAAAGCAGATGTGCAACATCTCCTGCGAGGCTTTCTTGTATATCTCGTTCACCTTCTGTTTCTTGAAAGTTCAGTTGTCTTAGTCCTTTTAGATCATTCTCCTCTCACTTTGCATCTACTTTACCGCAAGACATATATTCTGAATACCCCACTTCATAAAAATACTCCTCTCCAATCCAGTTTATCTTACATATCTTCGCGCAATGTCTGGTATCAATTTCGTATCCCCCTTGCTGCCATGCATCCCAAGCGGCTTATGGACTACCTTCTAAGCTTTGGATACTTCTCTAGCTGACCTATCCTCCTGCTGTAGAATTTATGTAATCTTCTATTTTTCCTAACGTTAACCTGTACAACTGGTCTAGCATTCCCTGCCTGTCTCGGTCATCCATAGGTTTCATGAACCTTGGTCCTTGATATGGATCTAGTGGTTGTATTACCCGCATTCCTTATGCTTCAAATATCATCAACTCTTTCTTCAGGTCGATGATAGCATAGTTCTCCTATGCCTAGTCGATACCAAGAAGTGCTGGGTGTAGGTCCTTATCAGCCATTATATCAATTACTTCAACTTTAGTATAAGTCTTCATTCCTGCTACATCCACCTCTACATATTCCAACCTTCCAATGGGCAAGATGTAGTATTGGTTTGCCATCCGCAATTGTATTGGGGAATATTTAAGTTGTGGCTTCCCCAGTGCTTCCCATGTCTTTCTGGGTAGAATGTTTACATCCGACCCCAGATCTACAATTGTGTCCTTGATCTAGAATCCTACAACTTGAGAATCAATCTAGAACTCCCTTTCAGTTCTCTTTTTGTTTTGTCGTACTCTTCTCGCATGTATTTCAAGCAAGTTAGCAGATATTCTTTCACCTTTCTCCTCGTATTTTTGCAATACTGCTTTCAAACTCCTGCGCAACTCTTTTAACATATGCTCATTATCAATGATATCAGAAATAACTTAAACCATTATTCTATCAGTCGAGCATTACCGAGTATTCATGTGTCCTAGTTCTGGTTTTCCTTTGTCTCTGTCAATCCCTCAAATAATTTGGTTGCTTCCTGATAGTATTGTTTTTGTTGGGTGGGGTTGTATGATTTCTTCGAGAATTCTACTCCCCTATCTTCTTAGCCCCTCTCGTTACTATATTTATATTAGTTATGGGAAGTGATTCATCAGTTATTGGTTTTGCGTTGATAAAATTAGTCCCCCTTTGTCTTGTTCTCTCTTACCATTTTGCAACCAACTTGGGACAATCTTATGTAGCATGTGCATTGATCATGCATTGCAAGCACCATGGTATTCTAGGGAGTGGACATTCTCTAGTGACATGCCCCTCTTGGTCACAATTATAGCACCTTACGAGACCTCTCCCTCCTACTATTCCTCTTGTCATAGCTCCTCCTCATCATCCCCCATGACCATATTCGTTGACTATGAATTTAGACCTGTCTATCCACTTTTCTAAGGCGTCTAATGCACTACACTGGTCAGTGTGATGTGTTTTGGATGCACAAAATTCACAATAGTTGTTATTCAGTACATTGGAATACTTTTGTAGTATTGGACATACCCGCGGAAAATGTTCTTAAATCCTACAGACTTCACAATATTTTTATGTATTCCGGCCTAGGAAAGCTCCTTGCACTCCCACTGCCACAACTCCTACCATTGGCGGGGCTCCTAATGATCTTGCAATTCCCCTTGAATTATTGGTGCCTCTTAGTCTTGGGCATTCAGTCACAACATTTCCTTCCACCAGGTAGTGAGTACACCATATGTTAGGTCTTTCAATTTTTTCATTAAATTGGCGATCTAATTTTGGAGGTCCGTGTTGATGGGTCTTGCGATCCCATCCCCCCTCGATACTCATGTGGGTATCCTACATGGATTCTCTACATGACGCTTGTTCTAAAGCATCTTGGAGAGTTCCAATATTTTGTTGTGCTAGCAGTGTTCTTGTAAGGGGTGGGAGCACTTTGATGAACCAATCTATCTGATGATTAGGATCTATGGTGTAGCTCAGCTTTCCAATAGAATATTTAAACCTCTGCATCAGTTCCCAAGCAATTTCACCTTCCTTCTGCTTGATCTCCCATAATTCCGACAATCCCCATTGGTCAGTTTGTGGTACTTTGAATTCTTGAATGAAGCCTCTCTTAATATCATCTATTATGGGATTCTGGTTTTGTTCTGCCCATTTTATAAACCAACTTAGATGTATTTCCCTTAAGGTGGTCTAGAACTCAATTGATATGACATTATCTGGCATTTGGCGTGCTCTCCATATAGCCTTGCAAGGGTACCAATTTTGTTCTATGTCTTTGTTTCCTCTACCAGAAAACTCAGGATATCTAGTGAAGGATCTTGCAATGTTGACCCGAGTGTGTGTTAACAACACAAATTCTTTGTTTCTGGGTTGCTAAGATCCTTGTAATACCAAATTACTAGCACTGATAGTTCCACTACTATTGAATGGATTAAAAATTGCCTTATGCTTTTCATGCACACTGTGTACTCGTATTACTTTAACTAACTTAGCAACAAGTTTATCAGGGTTATTGTAAAGCACCAAGGGAAGGTTGGGATGGATACTACTTGTACTTAAGGGATTTTTCTTCTAAATTCTTACGGACGTTTCATCTACGGCGAATAATCTTCTCATGCCATCGCACATCTCACCTTCCATTTCCTCTTCGTAATTGTCGCAAACCTTTCCCTTTGGCACCTTTCCTGCAACCTGTAAGGGAGAGTCCTTGTCATTATCTTAGATTCTGTTTGTCCAATCAATATTCTTCATGTTTTTCCTCTTTCTCCATTCTCTTTCCTTCTTCTGAGCGCCCCGACACCGCTCCTTCTTGGTGAGGTCCTATACGTCTCTTTTTTAGTGTTTGTACTGCTCTTTCCTACCACTTTTCGGCTAGTAGTGCTTTCCTTTGCACTCTAATATTTCTAGCTCTCTGCAGTCCTTCTAAGTCCATTCCTTCAGCGATATCTACATTCCCCAAATGGTAGCATCTTCCCCTTAGGCCCTTCCCCCAGTACTGGAGTTTTATGTTACCATGGTTGTTCTAGGTAGAGGTAGAAGTCCTTCTTCCACCATGAACATCTTAATCCTCAAAGGCACTTTTCCCACCAGCATCACTCTTAACCTTGACTTAAACAATGTGCCCACCCTTGAAAAGGACTGATAGTTCTCTACCATGAATTTAACTACGTATCCATCTACGATAGTTTGTACCCAAAAATCTGTAGCCCTTGTTAGATCGATATCCAAGTGTCAAAGTGATGCAAGGTGTAAGGGTCCTAAAATAATATGATTCATAATTTTGAATTGGCTATGGTTAGTCTTGCAATATCGTACATACTTTTTCTTTCTGCAAAATTTTTTCCATATTAAAAATTTAAAAATGTAAAGAGGGTATGTCCTAAAAGAATAATCAAAGGATAAAAAGAAGGAAAAAAGTAAAAAAAAGTAAAAAAATATGAACCCCAAAAAGAGATAAAATAGATCATGAAAGTGTGCAAATTCAAATGCCACTCCTTTTGCTTTGCTTTGTAAAATTAGATTGTGTGTAGCTTGTCAAAAATGCCACAATCCATGATTTTCAATTAACTTAATCTTGACTCATTCATGCTTTAAATTTCATGTTGATAGATAGAGAATAAAGATCTAGCCAAACTGTTTAACCTTGGTAGATCAATAGTTAGGTAGAGAATAAGAATGAGCTCATCAGTTTAATCTGAACCATTCGACGTTATAAGGTTAGAATTAGATAGTTTTCTTATCAAAATAAAAGAAAATGGAGCGCCAGCAAGCTCAAATGCACCCATTGAAATGAAGAAAAAATGTTAGGGTAAATAAATGGTAGGTAGGAGAAATGTTGCAAAAGCACAAGGTTTCTAAGTCAAAAGCACATTTATCATGCTTAATCCTATGTTTCATGTGCAGGAGGAATTGTGAAAAACAAAGGACTTTCACCAAGGTTTGTTTACTAATTTCCTTTCATTTCACTACACCCCCACATACTTATTTTCTAATTTCCCCATTATCCCTTCACTACTTATAAATACCTTTCCCCATCATTTTGACCTTTACCCCTTGGTTTCACACATTTCTCTAGCTATTACCCTTCAAAAATCATTCCCCCTTCCCAAAACCCTTTTCCCTAGTGTGAAACCCATTCCCCATTACAAATATCACTTTCCCCGCTTATTAATTTCCTTTCCCCCTTAGAAACCCACAAAACCCCTTTATCCTAAGTTTTTATTTACTATGCCCCCACATTATGTAATTAACGGCCCCCACTTTATATTTCCCGACAACCCTTTTTAACCCACCAACCCTTGGTGCAGTTAAAAAACCCCCGCCATATAATCTATGGTCCCACCTGTATTAACCATTGGCTTATATTAAAAACCCCGACATTATTCGTTAATTAGTTACATTTCTTTGTAATTAAACTTCAGACCCCGCCAAACACTTTCCCGACTCCATCTGTGCAACTCAACTGCATGATATCCCTCTATTCTCATACCCCCAGATCCAACAGTGCACAGGCATCTCGCGCGGATTCATCATCTGACGTTAACAACCCGAAAGCACGCGAGATTTGCGGTTTTGGCTAAGCACTATTCTGCTATGTGGCGACACTAGGTTGTATCGCGTGCTCGCAAAAAATGTTGCTTGCCATCCAAAAGCGGTGCGATGTTGCACAAAACCACCTCCTCGCCTAAACCAAAAACTGCCCATTGTTCATCCTATAAATTTCACGCCAAAATGTAACTGTTATTGGTTAAAAGGCCGAAAAAGCCCAAAATCACTCTTTTCTTTCATTTCACTGTAAATCTATGATAAGCCATTTGGAACACCTTGAACCTCTGAGCGATCAATTCAACCACTTTTACCACCTCAATCTGCTGCAGACACAAAAATTGAAGCAACATATAGCTTGTTCAAGCCTCAGTACCCTCTGTAGCTACCACACAACCTCATATGCACGCCAAACTGCCAATTTTCAGTTATTCTTGGGAAAACCAGAACAACCCTTGAATTTGAAACACACACAGTTATGATTGAATGGTTAATTAATTAAATTAATTAAGAAACCTTCCTAAATTGAAGAGAAACCTATTGTAAATCCCAAACCATTTTTACAGCCTGTGATTACCCTCCCATTGTTCCAGAGCTTCTAAACCTCATTCCTAAATTCATTGAAGGCATTATTCAATTCAGTAAACCCAATTATGGCTTCCCAAACCTCTCTGGATGTAAGACCTCTACAAACCCCTCACCTAGATATTAACCACCTTGCATTAGCAGATAGAGACTTTCAAATTAAGGACACTACTGCCTACCTACTAGAACTCCATTGCTAGAGTAAAGACAAATTTTTGAACCAGAATGATGACATTCACCTATGGGAGTCCAATTTTCCCAAGTACTATTTCCCATAGGTAAACCCATTCCTAGAAATCATCCACTTCTGCCAAGCTTGCTACATTCCCAGTCAAAGAGCCATAGTCACCTTTGACCAACAATTTTTATTCACCATTACTACAGAATCCATTAATCAAATGCTACAAATCTAGGCAAGCCAAAATGAGACCCCACTTTCAATTGAAGGCTTGCTTGACCTTTATACCAAGCTAGACCTACCCAAGATGGCCCAGATTTTTCAAAATTTCATCACAGAGGAGTCTCATACTCCTACTCATAGTCCTCCTTATGTTGCCACCATTTTTTTCTAAGAGAGGCAGACAAATCATAACCAGGCTCTCCTGCATTTTAGGGTACAACACAGATGAACATGTGGATGAGTTGTCCTGGCTTTCCTTTCTATCTTTTTCCCAGGAAAGCCTCCCACTATAATTTATAACTATGCTTAGTTCATAGGAGACAAAATTCATGAACAATTCATCAGACTACCAAATGAGAGAGTATTCAAATACTCATCCGTATTGTTTCACATGTTCTTATATTATCAATCAGACAAGTTTCCAATCAACATTCAGAAGTTAGATAGCAAAGGAAATCCAAGATCAGTGATCTATTAGACACCATTGATCCAAATGTATTCCACTGTATTTACTACAAACACTTCATTGATTCATTTTTTTCATCCTGTTATAAACATGCTAACCAGTAGCTATCATCCCAGGATCAGTCAAGAGATTAAAAGAGAATTACAGTTGGCAAAGAACAAGAAAATGGGAGACTGGTATCTATACTAGGACCACATAGAGATCAGGATATATGGATGCCAACTAGCTCCCTACAAACTACCCAAATACCTCCCCTTGAGGATATTTGCATTAGAGTACTTTAGGCAGATTATAAACTCTCATGAAGTCAATTTCCTATCAGCTAGGAAGAACACCCATCTCAAAATGAAAAATCAATTGGGCCCCTTTATTTGTAATAGTAGGAAGCTGGACTAGAGGCCGATAATATTCTACAACAGATGAATTTCAAGAATAGTTTTATGTGTCAATATGACCCTCATGGAGTCATAAATAAACTAAGGCTCAAAGTCAAATTGGGTCCTTTCATACATCATCCTAGGCCAAACATTGAGAGATTTTCCAACCAGTCAGAATGGTTGGAAAACACTTTGATAGACATGGAAAATACTGTAATGGATGTGGAGAATACATTAATAGATGTTGAAAAGAAGATTGATACTAGTTCCTTTCTACAGGTTCCAGCCATAGGAGAACAAATGAATATTCCTTCTATTTTGCAAACTCCAGCCAATGAAGATAGAAATGCAAAGAGAACTAGGGAAGAAGGTTATAGTTCAGCCATGGAAACCACAGATGAACAATTTGATATCAGTTATAGGAAGAGGCCCAAGCTTAATCCTGTAACTGAACAAGAAGACACCATAGGAACTGTGCAAATCGCTGACAGTGATAAAATGGTGGGAAGGAGCAAAGGCCCAATAACTTTAGGTGAAACTCAACAGCCTTCCATATCAAACACTCAACTTATTGAGAAAAAAATCAGCATTGAAGTCTCTTCATCCACTAGGCCTATGGATAAAGAGAAATATATTAAAGATAGGTACAAGGAAATTAAGCTGAGAAATGAGACATTGAACGCTGAAACTTATGCCCAGTACTTCAAGCAGACACCTACAAATCAAAATAGGTTAATGTCAACCTTTTACATTAAGACTAGGAAAATGCAAAAGACATTCATGCAACCTACAGTCCAATAGCCAAGATCATCAGTAGACTATAAGAAAACAAATTTCAAATTTTTGGCTAGGGATGTTCACCCATTAACCAAATTGAGTTCCATAAGCAGGCATGTGAGATGATTTCTTCCACCATGAAAAACAAAGCTATCACTTTTCACAAACTCCAAGGCTCACTAGACAATATCATATCATAGTACAAGTTGGAAAAGGCCTCCTCACAAGCCAAGGACAACAAAATCAAGTCACTGGAGGACATGGTGATTGAGCTTGGGTATAATCCCAATGATGTCAAAGCTGCTGAGAAACTAATCAAGAAGAAGGATGAGGATATTGCTGCTCTCAGAAAACAAGTGAAGTTGCCTCATTTAGAGCATCGACAGACAAAAGAGGTATTGTAAATCCAAACACAACAAGAAGAGATGATGGATCTCATTCTCCAACTAAATGATCAGTTGAAAAAATTGGAGAAGGAGTTGGACAACTTAATACAGCTAAAACAGGCCAGCCTTGAGACTGCCACTACCACTGTCATTCCAACAGTCACTACAGTAGTACCATCCACGTTGGCAACTTCATTGGTTCCTACAGCTCCACTGTCTACAACACTTCCAGCTACAACAACATCTACATCAGCAACAGGTTCGACAACAGCAGCAACTCAGCCATGTGATGAGGCAAGCAAATTGGTCAAAGAAATGGAGGACATATCCATTTAGACCAGAGAGGTAAACAAGCTTAAATAAAAGATAACAAGACTAGAGAATGATAATAAGCTTACCTAGACTATGCACAAGGAAGAAGTTTAGAAGTCAACTAGGTCGACTGAAAGAATGAAGAGCTTGGAAAAGGAATTGACATTAAAGGAGCCACTTGGCCAAGCTAAAGAATAGTTATGGGCCAATATCATTCACCCTGTCAATGATATTTGGCCATCCATTCAAGTCATCTTTGAACAAAGTGACCTAGTCAAAGAGGCTACATAAGCAATTCATAGAGATAAGGATAAACTGGGAGACATGCCAGAAGAAGCCACTAGAATAATCCATTTCCTTAACTCCAAAAACAAATATGAATTGCAGGAGCTGGACATACTTGACAGGACTGACACCATACTAGAAGTGAAAAAAGTGCTCACCAAGAGGAATTTGATGATGAACTTGGAAGACAAATGCCAAACCATGCAGCTGGCTATAGATAGGTTCAAGGTAAAGTTTGATGTTTTGAGGCAGAAAGGTCTACCAAATGTAGAAACTCCCACTGTAGATCAATAGATTATGCAATAGACTAATGCAAAATACACGATCTACTTCTACAACAAACTATGCAAAAGCTTAATCGAATTGAGCAATATTAATGAGAACACATATAACTGAGAATGAGTAATCAACCACATATAACACAGAAGAAATAACTCGGGGAAAGCCTCAGCCTAAAACCCTAACTCTGTATTATCATACAAGTGGAAATCTTGTTCAAGTTACAAAAAGAATCAACTCTCAAGCTATCATGCTCTCTCTGCAATCAAACAATGTTGCTCATAGACAGTCAAAGGCTCTCACAACCTTCTCCTCTGCTCTCCAAGCCTCCTATTTCCTTGCGTATTTTTTCCTGGGGTCTAGCGCTTCGACTTGTGTGGATTCCCACCTCACACTGCTCACTTGGCTAAGAAATAACTGCACAAACCTGAAGGAGATAATTCCTTCTACATGGATGAGTTTCCTATATAGGAAAATTCCTCCAACTAATAGTACACCGTCTCTTCCTTTGATCTCAACTGGGTCTCTGACTGAATTGACATGCATGAGTTATTTATGAGAGAATATTCAGTTATCTGGAGAGCAGCAGTGACATGCATGTAAGCATTAACTAACTGAACTCACAATTAATTCAACAAACTGTTTGAATTAATCTAATTAGGCTTGACTCAGTTCACTGAGCCAACTAATTACAACTCATCCTTATCTCTTTAACTGATGGATAAATTCCTCAATCAATGGAGAAACTATTGCATGTCCCAACATAGACTTCATGTTTGATTTTCTACAACTAATTAACTCAAGATGAATTAATTAATTATTTTACAAATAGTTGCTAAGATCAAATTTGAATTTACTTCTCTACTTTAGTTTAGGGACTAACTAAAATAGGAATCCATCCCGAAATGCTATTTATAGCATCTATTTTTAGCACTTCCATTTTTCATTCCTTGTTGCTATGTCCAACAATGGTACCTGAAATGCTATTTATAGTAGTGCTATTTTTAGCACTTCTATTTTTATCATTTCTTGTTGCTATTTTCAACACTCTCTCTTAATAAGAAAGGCATTCAACTCGAACCCAATCATGAACCTTTGGAATGTTCTGCATGCAACACTTATCCCAAGTGTTATTGCTCCAGCAACTGTAGAAATAAAAAAACTCCCAACTGACCTCTCTGTTGGGCTAGAAACATCCTTTGATGCTAAATATTCCTCTATCGTTGACAAGTGCTCCCTCTGTGACCTCTGAGATGTTACAACACTCCATGCATCTCGCACTGTTGCAAACCTTTCTGTGCCATCCTGCGCTGGTGCAAAACTCCTGTTCCTCTCGAATTGTTGCAGGTTGCTAGCTCTGCCTTATCTTAGGATTCCTGCATTGTGGCTCTCTCTGTCGCTCCATCTACATCTACCTCTACCCACTCAGCTAGTGCTGCTACTCCTTGTTGGGGGTCCCGTAGAAAGGTCTAATCAAAGAGGTTGGGTACGTCAATGATCCTTCACCCATTCCAGCCTTCTTGGGACTGTCACTCCACATCGCCCCACCTACTACCTAGAGGTATGGATGCATATGATCCCTCATCCCACTTGGCTTGAAATTTCCCCCTACCGGAGGTCTCTGCATGACTGGATGCCTCCACTCAATCTCCTCTCGGATTCTCTAGTTGTGGCTGCTCCACAACCTCCTTAAGCTACTTCACCAATTGTGGCTCATCAACAATTGTCTAAGACTTCTTCTGGCACTACATGTTGAGAGGTAATGTACTCTCCCTCTCAACCACCAAGTCTCCATCAGTTGCCTTGCTCCTCAAGGCTTTGCATGCATCTTGAACCTCAAGAGCATATAGGTTCTTGACTCGTGAACTGATCTGCTTCACTTGTCTAGTGGTGATGTGTCAAAGGAAAACCTTTCCCTTATTGAAGACTATATCATCGCCTTTGTCTTCTAGCATGGCAATCGACACCAAATTTTTCTTCAGTCCTAGTACATACTTGACATTAGTCAAGGTAATGCGAGCTCCATGCTCCCTCTAAAAAGCAATCATGCCTACAGCTAAGACTTTCATCATTACCCATCGTTATGAGTATTTGGAGATATTTCTCCTCCAAGGTACTAAACAAACTCTTGTCGCCGATCATGTGGAAAGAAGCTCCATTGAAAAGAAACCAACCACATCCCACCATGGATGAAACCATGAATTAGAAGAGTGTGAAATCCAACTCGAATTGTGAGGCCAATGCCTCATCTTTAGATCCTTCCTTGGATCCTGTCTTGGATTTCTTCAATGGACAATTTGTAGCAAAATTGACCACCTCATGAAAATGAAAGCATCACACTTTCGATTTGTCAAACTTCTTCCCCCACCATGGGAAGAACTCGATTTGGGATGATATTCCTTCTCCTTCCCTTTCTTCACCTTACTCGTTAAGGCACAATTTTCTTCATCCTCCTTGGATGAAGAACCATCTCTGGTGCTTCTTCTTATCTCCTCCTGCATCAGATCCGACCAATGTCATTCCCAATCTGGAAGTTTTTCTCTTCCATTAACCGAGTCTTGGTAGCTATGTTAGCTCTTAGGAAGACCGAGGAGTGCAAGACTCACCATGTCATCATCAACAGTCGTGATCCTGTTGAAGCCCCGAAAATCGGGTCGACAACAAGGGGGATACCCACCCGGTCAGGACCTTGGTTGGCAGCTCCTTATCCGTTTGGTATAGAGGGTCCGACTGGGGATGACAGGACCAGTTTCCCGACCTTGGGTGTGTGTGTGTGTAGAGTTTGGAATATGCTGATCTAAGGGGAATTTAAAGGAAATCTAATTTAGACTCTTTAAACTAACACTATGCTATTGCAGTCTAGTAAGGAACAATACATCTAATCTACACTAACCCGGGGTGTATATCTTCCATTATGCGATCTAAAAAGATTTCAAATAATAACTGGTAATAAAGATCATTCAGCTATCATAAGAAAAGAAACTATTTGAGATAAACTACTTTGCGTAAGAAGTTAAGCCAAACAGTTGTGAACAACATATCGCATAATAAGTTACTTATATGTCAGATACAAACAATATGACTCCACCCTACAAAAGTGCCAAATGATAACCCATACATTCATATAATGACATATAAACAACTGAACTATCAATCACTTAAAAAACATAAGCAGAAATAGTCAAGAGATAGAAGTACCATTTATGACTGGTTCCACTCATAAGCTTCAAGCAACAATTATTTATCTCTCTTTGTTCTAATGTCTACCAAGAGTACAGAAGT
The DNA here is from genome assembly GCA_000404065.3 of Pinus taeda. NCBI lineage: Eukaryota > Viridiplantae > Streptophyta > Pinopsida > Pinales > Pinaceae > Pinus > Pinus taeda. Next base: position 69,476 of record APFE031233816.1, read on the forward strand.
GCAACATCAGTAGCAGATATCAGACACAAACATTAATAAATCTTGATCCATCCATTCATCAAAACCACCTATGAGGGCGCAAAAGTGCATGTTCTGAGGACGAGTTTTTGACAAATCTCCGGACCCTTCTCTAAATGCATGAGAAGGGTTTAAATACTGCTAACTAATTAACTTGATTACATAAATTTGGGATCCGATTTTCAAATGACCGTCCCTCTGATAAAGCAAATTATTTCTAAAATTAAATCTAATTTTGAACTATTTCTGTATTTGCTCCTTAGCGCTGTGAGTGTGCAGCATTCGACCGAGAGGGGTCGGTTGGTTGCCTTTCCCTTTGTGCGTGTTACAAAAATATAAGTAACAAGGGTTGGCACCACCTTTCTGATAAACTATAAGATATTTTAAGAGAATCTCCCGCCGACTTAATGTATACTTGGTAATAACTCGAATTTTTTTTCGAACTGGATCTTCTTTTGCTATTTTGGTTTTCTGTCTTTGTGAATGACTTGATGAGTTAGAAGACTTTACTTCCCGAGCAATTCTCTGGATTGGAAACTGCCTTTGTTCTTCATTCCGAGCTTTTCTGTTGTGTAAGCTTCAGGTATCTTTGTAGTCATACTACTTTTGTGTGCCTTTGATTCTGAGCTTCAGATGGCCTATCATATGTGGTTCCTGCTTCTGAAGAAGTCTCTTCTGTGGCCTCTAAACATCGACGCTTTCCTCTTTTCCTTAGATATTTCCTGCAAAAGAAAAAATACTCCATTTTACCTCCTGTTTTATAGTTGCGTGAAGGAAAAGAATAAATGAAAAATAAAGTTTGATATGAAAGCTTCAGATGTTGCGTGTGTATAATCATGACATTCAAAGTGAACTGAGTCTTCGAAAAATGAAAAGTAGCCATTCGTACGATCATTAATTTCTTTTTATAGGCGCGCGCCTAATTCTGGTTAAAGGACGACTTTCCTTTGAATGTTGTGCTGAGCAAGATTTCGCACTTCGTCGCAGATCGTAGATCGCATATTTGTATTACAGCATTGTGGTATCGCAATATCGAATCATCGCAGATTGCAGATTGTGGATTAGAGATCGCAAATCGCAAATCGCACATCGCGGATATTAGTCATTGCGTCTCACTCTATACAGCTGCTGCGATATGCGACATTGCACATCGGCCGTCGGGGATTTCTTAAACCTTTCCCATTAAGAGCGCTTATGGTAAACGCGATGCGATGAGTTTAGCATCTCTTCTTCGTGGTTTGATACACTTATAAAAAAGAGGTGTTTCTTTTGCTTTGCTGTTATAAGATTATAAGGAAAAAAAAAAATATTCAAGGGGATTTTTTGATGAATTTTTACTAAGGGTCCCCTATTTGCTCGGTGTTATTGCTAATACCAAACAAAAGAGGGGGGTTGTTGGTGACCACAACAATGGCGATTCACTAGGAAGAACCAGTTATCTCTGACTTTCTATTGAACTTCAACTTCCGAAATAGAAATTTTTTTTGTCAGTGTAAACTTTGTTATGGAAAGATAGAGTACGTTTGTCTTATCCTATCAATGATACTTTATTTCAACCTTTCTGCATTCCATTTGTTTGCCTCCTATGGTTCAACCCTTGTATTTACACCAGCCATTACTTGGTTTCTTTTTAAAAGATAAAATGAGGTCATCACTGCTATGCTGGTCATTTAAAATATGCTCATTTACCGTAGGTAGAGCCTCTGCTGCCCGCAGGCGTCCATAGCCTCGACAGGGTTACCTGTTACCCAACAATGATCCTTTATCCTGCTAGAAGTTATCTACAACTTTTTCAAAGAGAAAACCATTTTTATACTTTTTCTTTTTTTATTCTCCAAAGAACAATGTCTTGGTTTGATGGCCAATTTATGACACAGTCATTCACTTGATTTACACTTTTGCTGAACAAGCTGGCTCGTGATGAGACCCCTTGTCTTTTGATTGCAGCAATCTTAAGTCGTTGCCCTGCTTTGGTAGACAGTATTGGCAAGGTCAGCAAGTTATAATACTGTATCATGATAAGCGGCTCGTGATGAGACTTCTATTCTTTGGATAGTATTGTTTTCTCGATTACTTCTCTGAATGCTGCGATTTCCTTTAGCAGGGAGGAACCCATTGTTTTTCCTTAAGAAAGCTCTGGACGATAATAATAGAGTTTGAAAAATAGCAGTTTTACAGAGAGTGCCCATTTTATAATTGATACCTTTCATTGTGCTGATACAAAACAAGTTTTTTGCCAAAGGTTGCTTTCATAAAATTTTTTGAAGTCAGAACTAGTATCATATCTAGAGTAAAGTTGGACTCTATTTGTCAATAATAAAGATCAGATCTCTTTGAATTTTTTTTTACTGTTTGTAAAAGTGAAAAATAAAAACAGGATCTGACAGAGGATCTAGTGTCCAATTTAACGCTAATCCTTGTAGTAATCATTTACAACTAGTTTTATTCCTAAGAAAGAAAGAAAAAACAAAACTATCCTACAAAAATTTAAAGATTTATCTTTCATGGAAAGTATATTTTCAGGATTTGTCCGTTAACAGGCAAGGAATCCTTCCTACCTGCTAAATCCTGCAACACAAACGTTGACGGGCCTATGACTTCTACAATCTGAAAAGGACCAAGCCACATTTTCTGGAACTTTGTATATTTGCCTTTCTCTTCGTGAGCCTTATCCCATTTCAAGACTAGATCTCCCATCTGAAAGTTTTTTCTGGTTATTATGCTTGAGTCAAAAGAGGATTTTATTAGTGCTTGGTGATGAGCATGGGTTTTCTTAGCTTGCTCTCGTTGTTCTTCCAATTTAATTATTCCCATCTGTCTTAATTGTAAGGAGGAAGTAGATACTTCATCGATGTACTGTACTAAAGACAAGGAAGGAATCATTAAATGGGTTGGAAGGACCACTTCCTTCCCATAAACTAAGTTAAAGGGAGAAGTGCCGATTGAAGCCTTTTTTGTTATTCTATCTGCCCATAAAGCGTTTACCAAGGTCTTGTGCCAATTTTTCTGGCTTTGGTCAACTGTCCTTTTAATAATCCTGATTAGGTTTTTATTTGTTGATTCAGCCAATCCGTTTCCTTGCGGATAGTAGTTGGACGAATATTTTAGTTTAAACCCTCTTTTAAGTGCAAAATCAGTCATTGCATTTCCAGAAAAGTAAGAAGCATTATCAAAAATTAAAGTTGATGGAAATCCAAATCTAGTGATTATAAATTGATCAATGAATTCAATGATATTTTCAGAATTAGCTGTCTTGAGAGGTACCGCTTCTACCCATTTAGTAAAGTGATCAGTTGTTGTGAGGATATACCTATGTTGCTTAGAAGAGTGAGGAACGATATCACCTATTATGTCTAAGCCCCATTGAATGAATGGTTGCTCAATGTTTACCGGCTGGAGTGGCATGGACGGTTTCCTTTGTCTTCTTGCAGTAGTTTGGCAGATTTGGCATTTCCTCACGTAACTGTGTGAGTCTTTAAACAGTGTGGGCCAATAATACCCCTCTCGTAAGATCTTGTGTGCGGTGGCATCTCCAGCATAATGTCCGCCTACAGGTCCATCATGGAGTTCCTGCAAAAATTTTTCGGATTCAGTTTTCTCGAGACACCTAAGAAGCACAGAATCATAATTTCTTTTGAACAGAACATCATCTATGAGCTGATATTGTTTAGCCTTTAATCTCAGGGATCTTTTCTTAGTGTGATCCAGGTGAGCTGGAGCATACACGTTTTTGAGATAATAAATGGTGTCAGCGTATAAAGATTCTATATCGTTTAGGCTTACCTCATACGTTTGTACTTCCTCAGATGAGCTTTCAAGAATATGCGATGCTCCAGCCAACATTTTGCAGAAGCCTTGGCCTCTCACAATGCTTACTGGTTTGATTTCAAGGTTGTATTCCTGTAAAGAAGTGATCCAATTCGCTCTTTTTTCACCCACATCTTTCTGTATTAAAAGATTTATTACCGCTGGAAACGGTACTATGACCTTGGTATGGGTTTTAAGTAAGAAAGGTCTGAAATACTTGATTGCTTTGAAAACGGCATACGCATGTTTCTCTACGTCTGAATAATTGAGTTCAGCCCCTTGTAAATTAGAGCTAAAGAGCGTGATTGGATCTTCTGCTTTCTCTTGATTCGCTTGAGTTAGGATCACGACATATGATTTTTCTGAGGCGAATGTGTATAAGATAAAATATTCTGAAAAAATCGGGGTTGCTAAAGATGGAGCATTAATGATAGCCTGTTTGATCAGATTGAATGCTTCATGTTCGTCCAGACCCCATTTGAAATTTGAATTCTTTTTTATCATGGTTTTCAAAGGAGAAACAATTCTTGAAAAATCCGAGACAAATCTTTTCACAAAATTGATTTGACCAAGAAAAGATTGCATGGCCTTTTTATTATGAGGCAGGGATATTTCAGAAATTTCTTTGATTCTATCAGGTTCAATGTGAATACCATATTTTGATACTATGAATCCTACAAGTTTCCCTTCACTTAATGCGAAAAAAGATTTCTTTGGGTTAAGTGAAATCCCATACCTTAAACATCGTTGAAAGATCTGCTTTAAGTCTCTGAGATGTTCGTCTCACTTCTTTGAGTATACTGTTATATCATCCAAATAAATCACTACAGCTTTGTTGACTAAACCTTTGAATGCGATGTCCATAGCTCTTTGAAACATAGCGCCGGCATTGATTAAACCAAATTGCATCTTTCGATATGCATATGTGCCCCATTTGGTTCGGAACGTGGTTTTTAGCTGATCATCGGGATGGACCAGCACTTGGTTGTATCCTGAAAATCCATCCAGAAAAGACATTAATTCTGAAACTGCTACTGCTTGTAATATCTGCTCCATAGGAGGGAGGGGAAAATTATCTTTTAGACAGGATTTGTTGAGATTCCGAAAATCGATGCAGATTCTAATATCTCCACTTTTCTTTCTAACGGGTACCATATTTGAGACCCACTTGGAATGTCTGACCGGCAAAATTATTCTGGCTTTTAACAATTTATTTAGCTCCATCTTTGTTTGGTTCTCTAGATTGGGGTGGATTTTTCTGAGTTTCTGCTGGACAGGTTTTTCATTGTCGATCATAGGGATATTGTGTTGGATAATGGAAGTGTCGTATGTTTTCAGTTCGTCGTAATTCCAGGCGAAAACATTTTTGTATTGTCTCAAGAGACGAATGTATGCTAGTTTTTCTTCAGGAGTTAGGCCGTGGCCTAGATTAACATTTTGTGGTTTATCATCGGTTCCCAGGTTTACTGATTCATAGTTCAGAGTTGAACTGAAGAGCTTAGAATTAGTAGACCTTTTAAATTGACTTTTTAGATCATATAAGTCTTCTAACTTAACCATCGATTTTGGTATAGCATTATCAGTGCTAGTTTGTTGTATTTTTTGATCGTGGTGGTCCTCGTCAATTATTTGGTTGGAGTAGGATTCTTCTGAGGTGAGGAAATTTACAATATCAGGATCGTCATTGAATACTCTCTAGTTTGTAATGTTGTCAGGGACGGATAGTTTAAAAATTAATTCTATCGAGAATCTATCTGGGCTAAAATCTTCGGAGGGGATGAGTCCGGAGGCTACGTTGGCTAAAAGGTCTGTGCTCGCGTTTTGAATTCTTGGGATTGAGAAAATATTGAATGCCATGAAATGCTCAGTCAGATCTTGTACTAGAGATTGATAGTGTTTCAAATGACTTGATAGGCAATGTATGGTGTTGCGTACCTGTTTGACCACAATCTCAGAGTCTCCATAGACTTGAAGGTATTTGACGTTCAAGCCGATTGCTTTGTATAAGCCTTGCACCAGGGCCTCATATTCTGCTGTATTGTTCGTGCAATCAAATTCAAGTTTTCATGTAAGCATTGTCTTGTTTCCTTCTGGACTGATCAGAACGCATCCTGCTCCCGCTCCTTCGTTAGATTTAGA
>APFE031233822.1:1241-19535 GCA_000404065.3 Pinus taeda
GTCCTTTTGGTTATCTTCTTCTACCGCCTCAGGTTCCTCAAGTGGTGGATCTTCCTCCGATGAGCTGTAATCAGTGGCATCAATTTTTAAAAATTTGGGCTCCTTGCGTTTATGACCTGGGGAGTATTTTTCATCACAGTAGTAACATAATCCCTGCTTTCTTCTTTCAGCCATTTCTACTGGTGACACCTTTTCAACCTTAAGTGTTTGAGTGGTGCTGTGAGCCTATGATGTGCGACCCTTAGCGATGAAATTTGGGCGGGTGGCCAGGGCTGCTAACGCACGTTCCACGTCACGAGCTACCTTGCAAGCCTTAAGCCATGTGGGAGGGTGGTGCAGTTGGACGTGGGCTTTTATGGCCTCTTTAAGACCGCTGATAAAACATTCTGTGTAGAACACATCTGAGAGACCCCTAGTGCGGAAGGCTAAGGCTTCAAAGGCTGTAATATATTCATCCTCTGTGCCCGTCTGTCGGAGCTTAGTAAGACGACCCAAAAACGCAGAGTCCTGGTCAAAGCGGTCTGTAAGAGATTTTTTGAATTGTTCCCAAGTCCTAAAATTTGTATTGCAACGTTGATGCCATTCCCACCATTGCCACCTTTCATTATCCAAGTACATGCTCCCCACCATAAGCTGAGTCTCATCATCTAGGATGTTATTCAAACTGAAATACTGCTCCATTTGTGCTATCCATGCCGCTGGGTAAGAACCATCAAATTTATGCATATCCAATTTGGGAGGTCTCAGACGAGATTGTTGTTTTTGGGGGCCCCAGAGGTGAGGAGAATGACTAGACTCACCCTCACTGTGTCCATTTCCAATATTCTCTTCCTCATGGGCTACATCCTTGCCCTTCTGGATTGCGTCCGGGACTAATACTGATAGATTGTCAAGCTGAAATTAGATGGATTTCAAGATTTGTTCAAGTTTGTCCATCCTCTCATTGGCCATCGCTTGGGCTCTAGTGGCTAACATGCACCGACTTTATGCTTTTTAAAATTTGGGACCGCCAAAAAAAAATTCACTAAGAATTGAATGGTACCACTGTGCTCAGCTCATCGTCCTGATTCTGATGGGCTAGATCACCAATAAGCACCCCGGAAGATCTCAGACTTTTTTTTTTTCTTCAGAAAACTCCTAACGGAGTTTTACTCCTTCCTTAGGAATACTGCTGTCGCCGAATCCTCAAAATGTTAATGTTGTCAAAAGTCCTACGAAAATCATGCTCCGATATAGGAACCCCACACAACTACTCAGATCAGGTGGATCTGAAAGATCTGAATGGCGGAATAGATTGTTGCTGCGGATCTGATAGATCTAATGGATCAGATTGATGTCTGCTGCTGCTGCACCCTTTTGCCCGAGCAGATCTAGCCGAGATGATGTGTGATCCCAAGATAAAGGGAGCTATGGTCTCGAGGAGTGTCAGGTGCTACAGATCGCAATATACAAAGGGTCTGACAATAGTAATCGTCCCAATGTTTCAGGGCTCTAACTAAGGAGGATCAACCGTACCCTTAGTCATACAACCCGACTACCCTATCGTATAGGCGAGTAATCTCTCCGAGTGATGTTCTCGGTGTATTGTAGCAGCAAGACGACCGACATTTTATCTATGGCTAGGTTGCAAAGGAGCTAGGGGGCTTCCGATATACCCAGAAGGTACGTGGAAGACAGTCCGTACGCGGTTCTGTCTAATGCGCTACTACTCGAAGGGGTACCCACAGGGGTTACAAGGGAGTCCAACAAGCGTGACCACCTCTTGTATTTCCTGCGTGCATGCCTCCCCAAATCTGCAAGTTTATGCACTCAACGACAGATCCCGTGGTTTAAAGACGCTGGAACACATCTCTAGCAAAAAAAAAAAATTGCTAAGAAATGGAGATCCCACCAGCCCTGGAAAGAGCTTTGATACCACTTGTTATGCTTTTAACTTGCAAAAGATACCCAAATATAGAATATGCGAAGAAAAATACCCAGAACATAGAATAGTGAGAGTCAACAGAAAATACTTTATTATTTAGAAGTAATGTTCACTGGCCTCTTCGAGGGGGCAACCTCCAATAGATCAGAACTTGATTCAAAAATAAGACACATGATGCTCCTCGCATGGGAGTCTCTATCCTGTATATATGACTCATACATGTAATACCATGGATCAATACCATGGGTTTTATTAATACCGTCTACCTAATACTAGGCCCATTTGCAACTAACTGTGGTCCCATAATAAATAGCAGGTTAACCACTTACAATTATTAATATGGGCTTTATTGACTCTTTATTATGACGTGATCCCACTACATAAATAAGGGGGTTAGGGTGGGACACTAACACATAGAAAATGGACTCCGATGACAAGTATTTTGTGCGATTGATCCATAACCGTGATTTTGGTTGTTGATGAAGTAGTAGGTGCCTACATAGCCAGGGGTGGGAGGGCACATCTCCAAATAACCCAAGCCGAATGCTACTATGTTGAAACTGATGAATGTGAAGCAGGTGCCTACTAAAGTGGGGTGGGAGGGCATGTCTCCAATGGGAACCCGCTCCCAATGTTGCTCCAGAATTAAAATGGACATAACTCAATCAATATAACTCATAATATTTATTATAACCTATTTTTGGATGCAGAAGGACCATTTTGCATCTTCCCATATGATGGAAATCCTTATCTAGACACTCTAGAATCTCATATTCGCCCTGCAATTTTTCCATCAACACAAAAATTCTGAAAAAAAAAAATAGTTGATTTTAAATCAACGATATCTCCCATATCCAAACTCCGTCTCAACCCCTTTTTTTTAAATTGGGTGATTTTTCAAGAGGATCTCAGATCTATAATCCTTTTTCTGAAATTTTACACAAAAAATTCAAAAAATGATAGGAGAATCATTGTCCAATAGTTGTCGTCAGAAATAATTTCTAGAACATAGTTGATTTCAAATCAGCGATATCTCCCTCATCCAGACTTCGATTCGGGCGATTTTTTTTTAATTTTGGTATTTTTTCACAAGGAATCCATATCTGAAGTTTGTTAAATATTGCTGTAAAATTTTAAATTGAAATATGCATCAAGCCCTCATTCCCATGGAATCATAACCTGCTTTGATACCACTGCTCCAGATCTTGGGGGGAGGCCCCCAAGATCTAAAAGATTCAAATGGATCTTGTGGGGGAGGCCCCCAAGATCTGAAGAATTAAAATTGCCAGAATAAAAAGAGGAGAATGCCCAATAAACGAAACCACAAAGAATTTTTTTTATTAAAATGGAGAATAACTATAAGAGCTACATCATGGTGGACAAATTGTCCTTTTACAAAATGCGACTTGTTACTTGTAGTATTTTTTAGTTACAATACCATGGGTTAATTCCATGGGTGAATGAATACCATGGGTCAATTCCATGGGTGTATGAATGCCACGGGTCAATTCCATGGGTGAATGAATACCATGGGTGTATGTCACAATGCCATGGGTCAATTCCATGGGTGAATGAATACCATGGGTGGATGTCACAATACCATGGGTGAATGAATACCATGGGTGAATGTCACTTACAATACCATGGGTGGATAAATACCATGGTTGGAGGCCACTTACAATACCATGGGTAAATTCCATGGGTGGATGAATACCATGGGTTGATGCCATTGTCCATTCGGATCACTCCGCTATCTGTCTTAGTGCATATAGTCCCTGCATCTACGCAAGCTTTCCCTCAATATCGGTCGTAATAGTGAAGGCCTCATCAATCCAAGGCTGGACGCCTGCTTTGAGAAGGGCCTCTTTCTGTCTTACAGCATCCCCCTGCTCCTTCAGTGCCCTTGCCTGCTACATCTTAGCCAGCCATTGGGTGAGGACGATTATCTACGCTATTCCCCTAAAACTGTCATACAGCTGTTGTATTTCACGCGCCTCTGTTGCCAGGCGCTATATGTTGGGGTCCTCCTGTAAGGATGTGAGGACATCGAACACTTGGTCTAACATACCAGTGAATTCCTGCACCGCCCTTCCAATTTATTCCAATCCTGTCGGAATCGCGCTAACACGTTTTTCTTTAACTTTCGGAAGAGTGGAAGGTTGTGCCTTAATTCACAGCTCAGTAATCTGCAGGTTCAGCTCCAGCTGCATTCATGTTGGTTCCTCGCGTGCGCTTCAGACTCCACTTGCCAAACAGTGGATTAACATCTTAGTTGGCAGGTCTGCGGCGATGGATAATTCTGGGATGCACCGGCACGCTTCATCCACTGTTTGCGTGATCTACCGATTCTGTGCCACTAGCAGGTCATGCTGGAGGCTGAGTTATTCGATGTTGATCTTTTGTTCACTCAATACCTAGAACTTGTGGCCTTCCCGAGCACATAGCTCTGTTGTTATGCCATCCTGCAACTGGTACAATGCGACTCGTGAAAGGGCAGCCAAATTTAGGCCAAGTCCCTTGCTCCGGCCCACCGCAGCTCTGTCCTCCTCGCTCTCCATTGTTAGCGCTCCTTCCAGCAGCACTATGGTGTTGGCCATTTTTGCGCGCAACAGCTGCTCTGTTGTTAATGTACCTGCGACACTGTAGGAGGCTACTGTTCCTTCCTGTGGGGGCCACACTTCAATTTCCTACAACTGTGCCCTTAGGGACCCCAACACATTATGTTGCTTCATCATAGCTTCGTGGAGAAATTCCCTAGTGACCTCACGAACTATGTCGTTGATGTCATAGAGGTCACCCTCTGTCAACGTAATTGGTTCGATGCCCAATTTGGAAGCCTTGGCCTTCTTTCGTGGGCCTGATCTTTCCATAAGCCATGGTCATTTCAACTGTGTAGATGGTGTTCTCAGGTCCATGCCTTCTGTTGTGTCCTCTACTCCTTGTCCCTTGGACAAGTTTGGACCCCCTTCCTCCTGCATCGTGGTGGCCCCTATTGCCTATGCTACTGCTACTTTTTCGGCAACCTTTGCCTGCTCTACAGCTGCCTTTGCTACCTTGCGAACAGCCCTTACCTCCGCAACCAACTGTTCATTGTGCTTCTGTTGGGCCAATTGGGTGATACGCATCTTGCTGGCATCCTTCTGCTTTTGTGTCATTGTTCTATCCTGCGCCGCCAGATCCGGGGTGCACCACTCGGGAGGCCATGATTTGAGCACAGAGAAGATGGCATCCTCAATTGCGATGAAAGGAAGCTTAGTCCAGTTCTGCACCAGATCCTTACGCACCTTGATATACACATTGTACATATCCACCTTGAAGTCTCCAAAGCTCCACAGACTGTTGTACACTGTGGGATATAGGCACGACCTCCTGTTAATCCACATCTAGAAACTCGCCTCCATGAGCACCCAGAAGATCTCAGTCTCGCAGATCTGCATGGCGTCCTTCGTAGCCCAAAGCAATGCATATTTTGCAGCCTCTAGCAAGTTCTGTTCAATATGAGGGTACTGAATGTCCTCAGGCAGTTCCCCTGTCACCAATAAAATAGAAAAGAGCAACCACGCATAGTGGAATGTCTTGCCCTGCTCTTCAGCTTCCTTGCAGTTAATTAGGAATTCCTCGCAAAGGAACTCGGCCCAGTTGAATTGGACCCCCTCCACGCATTGTTCTGTCAGCACAACTATCGGCGCTGGTACCTCATCTCCGTGGCATTTTCTCATCACTTTCCCGAACAGGAGTTCGGTGGCTACGTGCACCCCTTTATCTTTAATGCTATTGATTGCGTAGCCTCTCTTCTTCTTTTCCAATTTGAACTTCTTCTTCATGGCCTCTGCGAGCGCCAAATCTCCGCTTTTGTAGGCTATATCCGCGGGGTTCTTTCCCTTACAGGGAAGCTGGGAAATCCTATGGATAAGCTCCGTCATGATGGGAATAGGCTCCTCTAGCCATAAGTACCCATCGTGCACCAGGAAAAGCAGCTGCCTGATGACGAAGATTGTGATAGGTGCGTGGTGAAAGTGTGGCATCCATAGTAGGTGGAGAAGTCTGGCCTTCTCCACACCGCGTAGTGATTTCTACGGCTCTAGCATTGTAACTAACCCCTCCTTTATCTATTTCATGAGTTTCTTAGTCTCTAAATGTGGGAACGTCTTGATGTTCGCGAGGTCCCAATCTTCAAATTTCATTGTGGGCATGCAGCCCAGGGCCGAGCCCTCAAACAAAATTCCATTTGGGAGGAGCGGGGTTTGGAGTGCGCTCTTAGCGGCATCCAAATCCTTTGGTACCTTAGCTTTCCCTTTCCGCGGAGGAACGTACTCGAGAAATTTTGTTGCAATGCACACCGGCTGAATGTCTTCTTCCATTTATTCATCTGCCTCTATCTCATCTATGAGAGTCTGTAGGTCCTCCTCATCATCATCTGTCTCAATGGTGACAGCCTTGCCCTTTTCTTCCATGGAAAGTTTACCAAACCACAGATTTCGCGGGGACATGCGGACTGGTCCCGCTACCTATTTATCCTTCTTGGGCCTCGGTGTCTGAGGTGATTTCGGAATTTCCGACGCATCCTTAACCTTCACCGTAGGGTTATGCATGGTTCCTTAGCGGTACTCTCTACAAAACCCACACCTCTCCTGGTAGTTGTCATCTTGTTCGAATTGTTTGTGGTTGTTCATGAATTTGGGGCCTCAAATACCGCTTGGCGCTCAACACTCTGTGCTCTTCGTAATAGCTCAAAATATCAGATGACCAACTGTTGTCTCGTGGCTAGCCTTTGGATTTTTATAGAGTCTTTTGAATTTGAATTCAACCATTCCCCCCACTTATGAGTCATTAATGCATTCTTGGTGGCAGATCGTCCCAAATCTAGCTCTTAATTCGTGTCTTAATAGCCCGTCACCTACTCCCTTTTGCCTTAAAGTGGACATCTCGTCATGAACAGTGATGCCAACGGTTACTTCCCATTCTACCCGCGCAGCAGCGTAGCCCCCAGTGCATGGGCGCGACCCTTGTGTCATGTTGTTTCTGCGCACACCTCCCTCATCGCGCAGCCCCCAAACAAACTCTTTTAGAGTCCTGCACTCTCTTTCAACTGTCTAGAGCACTAAGACTATGCTCCTGACGACTATTCAAGTGGTCACACCACCTGTGAGATACTTCAACTCATCTTCCATCATAGCCCGCAAAAACTCCTTAATTGTCTGCACGACCATCGGCACTATGCGTCCTATCGTATATAGTGCACTCCCTTGGTTACTGTGTTTGGTGAGGTGCATTCGTAGCCATAGCAACAGAGTCATAAATTCGTGGTGACATTCTTCTAACGCAGTGGTACGATCACCTATATCTTGCCTTGTCATCCTTGGTTTATCTGCGAGACATGCCTGCATGATCTTGTTTTCCAGCCTCTTGATCTCAATGTCCATCAAAATGCTTTTCTTCCTCAATTATACATGATCCTTTTCGAGTGCGTGAATTTTAAGGCTCCCTTGCTGGATGGCTTCGCGAATACTTATATGTTTTACCTCGCGTAGATGTGTGATTTCTTCCTTCTAGTCATTGTGCATTGTCACTACTACAGGGTCTAGTATGTGTGGATTCCTTTTTGTATTTTCTTCAGCAAGTACCATCTCCATTTTATTTCTCTCCTTTGGAATCATCTCCGCGTTCAGGTTTTTGCACATGGTCCTATAGGCCCATTGAACCATTGGCACGCGCAAGTCCCAATCAGTTCATCTCGCCTAGTGAACCTTGTTTAGTACTCCGCACACCCTATTGAATGCCTCGTCATGGGGAAATGGTAGTGCGCATCGCCTTTCCAACTACTATGGTTTGTTCTGATTCTCTAGGCTGGGGGTGATGTATGCTTGTGCAAACTGTACAGCATATGTTTGTACCCATCGGGAAAGGTGGGCGCGCAAGTTGTTATGCCCCTACTGATTGGCTTTCATTCAGAGCTGGGGTTTTACAAAATGTAGGCACATCATCATTCTACATCCGCGCCAGTCCTCAAAATTTCCTTGATGTGTACCCCGCCATCGTGCGGGTGTTGTACGCAGTGCCTACTTCAGCACATCGAAAGGTTGTTGTTCTAGTACTGTGCTTTAAAATTTGCTCAGAAATTCATCCACCGTTGTTAATCCATCATATGTCAGCAGCTCCCTTGCCTCTGTTGTCATGCAACACAATGATCTAATCATCATGTTACAATTAAGTGTTGTTACTTCGTGCATCTGATTCTACCATCTCTTTATCTGTTCATCTGAATCTGAAGTGTAGGAGCTTTCGCGCTCCCACAAAATCCTTCCATCTGCAATCGGATTTACCCAATCCTCTCCTTGTGCAGTTATCTTGTACATATAGTTGAGATCATCATCATTATCGTTTTCACACACCAGTTCAGTGTATCGCGCTCCTTCGGCTGGATCCAGCGGTACTACTAAGCATAGTGACTTTTTCTCAAAGGTCATTTTGCACTTCTTCAGATTTATGACTCTGTTCATATTAGTAGCCCAGTCTATTCCTTATAGCGTGGGATAGGGATTGCTATCATCGAAAATCTCTATCACTTCAAAATCCGTTTGCCTGCTCGCGCCTTCAATATTGATTGTCACCCCTTGCAATCTTCCCACGGGCAAAAGCTTATGTTGGTTCACCATTCGTAACTGAATAGTGGACCATTGTAACGCAGGCTTGCCCATGCATTCCCATGTTTCCTTTGGTAGTACATTTGCATCCGAACCCAGATACAGGATTACCTAATCCATTTCATACTCACCTATTTATGCAATCAACCTCATCTCCCTTCCTATGCACAATGCTTTTTTTCCAAGTTTTTGGACCACGTGCGGTTCTCCTGACCCCGCACACCTAGTGATAAGTTCCTGTAGTCCTTTGGTTGCCTTGCCATCGTGCAACAGTTTAATGCATGTCTCCAGAAAGGTAGTGATCATTGAAGGATCCATCCCTTGTTCTAGTTGATCCTTACTACCTGAAGTGGAGGCCTCTGTGAAGCTCTTCCTAGCTTCCATGAATGTCTCCTTCGTGCATTCTAAGTCAAACTCTGGTTACTTTGTAGGAGCCTTGCGAACCCACATGCTTTCTTCTGGATGCTTCCCGTTATCATCTCCCATGGCCATACCACTCCTGAGCATCATGTTTACATTTGGGTCTTCTTCGCATGGTTCAGACCTCATCATTTGTAAATTTTGGGTCGGAGAGGGCTAGAGTATCCCCTTTCCGCGCATCTTCGCTATCAGTGAAGGGAAATCTTCTGCGTCATCATCAAACTGATTATAGTACCAACATGATATCCTAGGTGGGTTCGTACAATCGCAGGCATTATACCCTGGCCCTCCGCAATTGTAACATATTATCTGGTTGTGACCCCTTCATGGTCCCATTCCACCTCGACCCCAACTCTGCCCCTAAAACCCAATGTGCGTCATCCGTGCATTTGGGTCGAGGGCTCACATTTTAGCCTACACCCTGTAGGCAGGAGTTCGATCCATAATTAGTTCATAGCTTCGGCAGGTGCATTCGTCATGGCCTACCGACCTGCAAAAATTACAAAACAATTGTTAGGACATCTGCGTATACTTCCGCAACAGATGACAATTATCCATGGTGTGTTTTCCTCCTATCTGGAAGATTGCGCACCATAATGCAGACACCATGCTTAGCCCTGCCTGTGCCTCCGGTCTTAATGGCATTGGCCCTTCCCCTGCCAAGTAGTTCGCGAACATTGGACAGTGGTCCTTGTCATGCCCTTGGCCTTTGCATTTTATGCACCATACTTCCTCACACACCTCCGACCGAGTTGTCCTGTCCTGTTTCAAACTTTGCATCTCTAGACACAGATGTTATAGTTGTGCATGGATTTGTTGGACTCCCAACCCAGGGTCTTGTATAAGGGTCTCATGCAATCTCATTGCCATCTCCAATGCTTCGACCTGGGGGGAAATTTTTTGTTGTGACAGCGTCGTCCTTAAGTGTGGCGTAAGTGAGGCCACAAACCATGCGCGATGTTGCGCATCTGTTAACATCATATTGGCTTCGTGGATTGTACTCTTCAGCTTTTAGTCCAGATCCCACGAGGTCTCACCCGGGAGCATCCAATCTCCTTAAACCCGATGATTGATTGTGTCTCTGATTTTGGCCTACTAAATTCCCTGTTCAGCGCGGTCCGGATCTTTGCAATTCCTGTGTTCAGGTGGCCATTAGAATGCTTGACATACCATGTCAATGCATGATCCTGTAGTGCGCTCACCAGTGTAGCCTTTTTAATATTATCATCCATGACGCCCTGTGCTTCCCATACTGCTCTTACCACGAACCAGAATTGGTCTAGATCTTCATTTCCTACTCCTCTGAACACCGACATTTTAATTGCACTCGCCATACTGAACTGTGGTGGTGGTGGAAATCGAGTGGGTGGAGATGGAGGTGAGGGAGGTGAAACGAATGGTAGTGTGGGTGGAGGCGATAAATGTGGAATTATCTATCTTATCAAACTGATCGCGCTTCTCAGAGAAACTTTCGCGAGCTCCTCCTCGCTTTCCCGTAAGGGTGAAATTAAGGGACTATTTTCTAGCTCCTCACTGCTTCTACTTCTGTAGATCTTCTCTCTTCGCGTAGTCGCACACATTAATTTTTTCACATAATCAGCTTTTCACACAATAGCATCTTAATCCAAGTGTTCAAGGATTTAATATACTTACCTCGCGGTCCCTTGAGAAAACATCGGTCTGCCTCACTGTAGCTAACGGTCGTGTCTACCATGAACTGAGTGATAGATCCTCATATTATTCAATTGAGCCAGTGGTCCACAGCTCACGCTATCTTATATTTAGATGCTTATGGTCTGTGCATTAGCTCCGAAGTCCACACTATTGGTTTGTCGAGCCTACACCTTCCTTAACTATCTGCTAACTTTGCGATCCACTCATACAACTCAAAAGGAAAGGATGCAAAGAAAATCTCATGGATTTCTGTGTAAAAGTAGAGCTCCAACCATTGTTCCCTAGATACTCGTGGATTTCTATTCTCCTGTGCCACGAACTCATGAATCTTCTTCTCCAACCACTCTTCAATTTATTTCTTCATTGGATTCCAGTGGCACGACATCAAACATCCTTTATGCAAATCCCGATCCTGGCGACGTAACCATTTTTTGGCTTGTATGGGCCTGACCCAGGTTCAGAGGTGATTTAGCCAAGCAAATCCTGGTACTACTGGCCCTTTCAACAACATTCCACAGAGCGTGGACTGAGGTCTCACCCGAAGTAGTATGAGAGGGTGCTAGAACCAGGTTTCTGAACCCTGGAAATGTCTGATGGGCTTCTGGAGGTTCGCGGTCCGACTCATCGCTACGCGCACTTGCTAGTCCTTTGCAACCCATGTTGTCGTTTCTGCGTAGACCTACTCAGGGTGCCACCCATATAATACCCAAGTTCCTTGCTAATTAACTGGTTACTTAACTTGTGTGTGTAAGATTTATGGTTATTACAGCATATTTAGCAATCATACCAATGCGCGCGATACATAAACCAATATAAACATAAAGAAGATAATGCACAGAAAATACACAGAAATAAGAATCAACTCCTCTTTATTAATCTTCAATCCCGATTATAGACTCGACACCACCCTGCACACTCAGCTACAGGCGTCCGTACACTCAACTGTGGACTCTACTAGGCCTCTGTGCAATCAGCTGCAGAGCCTCTTCCTACCACTACGACCCAAGAAACTTAGAACCCTAATCTAAGCTCGGACCATTCCTTCGCTACTCACTCCATCATCTACTATCTTTTCAACTTAGAGCCTCACTCTATTTATATAATCCCGTATTCTGCAGACCATTGGTAGGCCAACATGAATTTACATTACATTACATTACTTTAGGGCGGACAACCCTATGACTTAACCTCTACTTTGCGCTCCACGCCCGTAATTCGCTTAGTCTTACAAAAGCTTTGACCAAAACTTGGGCTTTGAGCCACAAAACATGTTTTGGGGGGATTCCATGCCCAACAAGACCCCAATATTCAATCCTCTTTATTAATCTTCAATCTCGATTACCGACTCGACACTAGATTCCATGCCCAACACTAGCCATGAAAGAAGAGATGGACTCCTTGGTACATAACCAGACTTGGGACTTAGCCAGGTTTCCTGCAAGTAAAACACATTGTAGAATAAATGGGTTTATAGGTTGAAGGAAGAAGATGGAGGTAGAAAAAGGTATAAAGCTGGACTTGTGGTGAAGGGGTTTGCACAAAAGAAAGGTATGGACTTTGACGATATATTTTTTCCTGTTGTTAAAATTACTTCAATCAAAACTATTTTAAGCCTAGTAGCAGCAGAAGATTTGCATCTTGAACAGTTAGATGTAAAGACAGCCTTTCTCCATGGGGACTTGGAGGGAGAGACCTATATGCAATAGTCACAAGGGTATGAGGTCAAAGGGAAGGAGAAACTAGTATGTAAGTTGAACAAGAGTTTGTATGGCCTAAAACGGGCTATAAGGCAGTGGTATATAAAATTTGACATGTTTATGTCTGAACAACATTATAATAGATGTCACTCTAACCATTATGTTTATCTCAAATGGACAAATGATGGTAACTATATCATATTTTTATTGTATGTAGATGACATGCTTGTTGCAGGGTTTAACATGCAGGAAATTAATGTGCTCAAAAGAAAATTGGCAAATTCATTTGCAATGAAGGAATTGGGTGCTGCAAAACAAATCCTTGGTATGAGAATAACTAGAGACAAGAAAAATCACAAATTAACATTGTCTCAAAGTGTGTACATAAAAAAGGTGTTGGAAAGATTTAATATGCAGAATGAAAAACCAGTTAGTACACCTCTGGCTAGCCATTTAAAACTAAGGAGATGTGTCCCAAGACTCATGAAGAGATGGATTATATGTCTAAAGTTCCATATGCATCAGCAGTTGGAAGCTTAAGGTATGCAATGATCTGCATAATGCCTGATATTGCACATGTAGTGGGAGTTGTAATAAGGTACATGAACAATCCAAGAAAAGAACATTGGATAGCAATGAAGTGGATTCTCAAGTATTTGAGACGTACCAAAAATCAAGCATTATGCTTTGGTGATTCAAACATTTCTTTACAGGGTTGGTGCAGATATGGCAAGTGATATAGATAATAGGAGGAGCACCACAGGGTATGTGTTTACTGTAGGTGCAACAACTGTCAATTGGGTTTCAAAAATGCAAAGTTTTATTTCACTTTCAATGATAGAAGCAAAGTATGTTACCACTACTTAAGCTAGTAAGAAATGATTTGGTTACAAAGGTTTATGGATGAATTTGGTAAGAAGCAAGATATGGGTGGGTTATACTGTGATAACCAGAGTGCCATTCATCTTGCAAAGAAATGTTCATTTCATTCCAAGACTAAACATATAAAGCTCTAGTATCATTTCATATGGTGAGTGTGTTATGAAACCAGCTCAAGAAAAAGATAGAAAAGATAGATCAACGCCTTATAATTCAGCCTCTTCGAGGGGGCAACCTCCTTTACATTACATAAATGAACAATTCTTGGATGATTCAAATGACAAAACCTCATTTCTATATAGGAGTTTAAGGAGTCACAATATAACCCAACCGACCTAACAATAATAATAGAAAGCCACAAAAATAACAATAGAGGGATTCTACGTGGCACGGTAATAACAATATGGGGACAATGGGGGCACAACAATATTAATAAGGGATACAACTACAATAGTAATGGGGTAATCACTAGTATTATAGGGACCCAATAATGTTCTATTCATTCCTTTGCCTATCCTAGCATATTGCCTTACATATTGTCCTAAGAGTAATATAAACTTGCAATACATTAAGTTATTTTTCGGTTTTTCAGTATTGATTGACTGAGTGCTACTTCTTGCCTTGCTGAACTGAGTTTTTTCCTTCCTGGCTCTAATTGGTAGACTTGATGTATGCGACGACTTCCTCCAAGTGCACACATTTATTCTTGAGTGCAAGAATTTCAGCTTTCTAAGTTTCAATATCTCTCTGTTGATAAATGAACTCCCTCCTCATTTCTATCCTGAGTTCCTGAAGGGCATCATTGAATCTACTTATAATAAATTTATTTGCCCTGTAAGTGGGACATCCATCATTTTTTGCAACTTTTTCAATTGGGTTACATTCCATTTTGTTTCGATGTTTCTCTAAATCTATGATGAGGCTGATGTTCCTCTTGTAAATGCTATTACTGTGCTTGCCGTTGTCTTGCTTGTGCCTTTTGCTGGAATTGTTTTGCTCTGTTGTATTGATTTTTGAAGAATGACCTTCCTTTAAAAAATGCTCTGAACTGAAGCTGATTGTCACTGCCCAAGAGAAAGGGAGGCACAACGACACCTGATTTGAGAGAGAAGAAGGGCTCTGAGACCGTTTAGAGGAGATGTATACATGGGGTTTACCAATGGCTACATAAATTGAGATGGAGAGATTGGAATATGATGAATGAAGGCACTGAGAGAGATGGGATGAGTTTCGGTGTATGAATGGCTCAGTGAGAGGCTTGCACAGGAAGATGAAAACAGAGAGGAGAATACGATAACAACTCAGAAGATAAAGAAATAGAGTGATGTATTCTCGGACACTGTGCGTGTGAAGGAACAATGAATTAGGAACACTCTTGATGTTATTGAAGTGATTGGAGATATGCTGAGGCTTACCATTTATGAACGAAAATTTCCTTTGGAGATTGGTAGTGATATGACATTTGTCTGCTCTATTCATGCGAATGAGATCTTTATCCTCCTTGGCCTGCGGGCTTATGATAGAGGCAGATTTATTTTTGATATTTTGTATATACACCTGTGATTGCCATTTGAGTGCAGCTGCAAGAGTATCTGTCTCATGATTTTCTAGTGTACTTTCCCAGTTGGTTTGATTTTTCTCATTCTTTTTTTTTGTTGATTAACTCTTTTCTCATGGAAATTGAATTGATTTATGGGATGGAGCTGAAGTATATATCTTCATTTTCCTTAATACTTCATTCCTGTCTTTCAGTTGCTTTGTTAGCAAGATTATCAACGTTTTTGTTATTTTCTCCCAGAACATGCTTAAAGTTAACCATTCCTGAGCCTTTCAAATTAGTTCTTATCCTCTTGTAGATTTTGTTCATAGTTGAGTTGTTGGGGCTCTTGTTTTTAATCATTGCTTCTATAACAATTGTTGAATCTCCTATTATTATAGGATCTCAGATTGCTTTCTTTTTTATTATCCTTGAGCCTAATAGTAAAATTTATGCTTCAGCTTTGTTATTTGTGGTTTCTCCCAGGCCCCATTCGTAAGTGGCTATCTCTTTCCCATTTGGGTCACTTATAATTCCTCTTGCCCTTGCTTTCCCAGGATTATTTTTTGATGCTCCATCGAAGAACAAACAGAATCTACTTTGTTTTGTTTTCCACTCTATGAATTCTTCTTCATTCATCCTTATTTTCCAACTTTGTGCTGTAGGAGTTTTCTTTGGTCCTGCTTTCCGAGTATTTTTCAGTATGGCTTTCCCAATCCAATCTCTCTTCTCTTGCTGTAAGTTGTTGTAATCCACTGCTGAGATTCCTTTAGTGTTTAACATTTCTAAAACTAAACCCCAAGTTTTTGATAAGATTCTACCTGTTCTTGGCTTTTGTTCTTTGAAGATGCTTTTATTTCTAGTTAGCCAAATCTGCCAACACAAGACTGTTGGGAGGCATTTCCATAGCCTATTAATTGTAGCCTTTTTCTTTATAGAATAGGGATAGACCTTCTCCCATGCTTTATAGAACTCTGAGAAGGAGTTTGAGAAATTTAAATTGATTTCCAGAGGATTTGAAATATGCTTTCAGCATTGTCTTGCTATCATATAGTCCAGAAAGAGATGTTGTATGGACTCTTCTTCTTTCAGACACATGGAGCACCTGGAAGGACCCTATATCCCTTTCTTTTTTAAATTTTCAGTAGTTAGTATTTTGCCTTCTAGAAGAGTCCACATGAATGTTTTGATCTTGGGAAGGCTTTTAGTCTTCCATGCCAATTTCCAGAGGTCCCATTCGTGATGATTTTGATGATCTTGAAGCACTTTGTACCCTGTTTTAACAATATATCCTCCTCCACTTGGATCCAAAACAAAATCGTCCTCTTTCTCAATACTTATGGGTGCTGCCCCTTTGAGGTGAAGTCTTAATTTCTCCCATTGTCCTTTTAGATTTAATGGGATTGTTGTGATTTTCCACTCATGCCAAGTTTGTTGATCCCATGCTGAGATTGAGTGAAGAGTATTCAACCCTCTTTCTATCATCCATCTTTGAATGTCTTGGAGGTCTAGTTGGATGTTTAAGGGCTCTTTCCCCATGATCCTGTCATCCCAGATTAACATCATTTTCCCGTTGCTAGGAGTTTTAGATATATGATTTCTAATTAAGGGGATTATTTTTTTACAAGTTTCCACACTTGCATGCACAACCTCATAGGGATGCTGTCAGTCAATAGCTTTGTTCTGGAATGATTCAAGTATTTTGTGGTGAGAGCTTTTTTCCACTAGCTCTCCTTTCCGATTATCATTCGCCAAATTATTTTCATTCCTAGTGCTGCATTCATTAGGCCTGGTAAACGAATGTATAGTCCTCCCTATTCGTATGGTAATGTGACTTGATCCCACTTGACCAGACTAAACTTTTTGCTCTCTTGCTTCCCTTCTTGCTAGAAGAAGCCTCTTATGATTAATTCCATATGCTTATGTGCGCTTTCCGGTGCCAAAATTATCGCATATTGGTATATTGGGAGAGCTGAAAGTAGTGCCTTTATCAAAATTGCCTTGCCTGCCATATTGAGCCACATCATACCCCATTTTTGGATTTTGTCTTTCATTTTTTCAGCCTGTTTGATCCATAATTCAGCCTTCAGATTCTCTTTGGAAATTGGGAGTCCTAAATAGAAGAAGTGATTCCATATTACTTGGATTGGAATCTCCAGAATTTGCGAAATTCTTTGCATTGTTCTTGATGGTTGTGTTCCAACCATATATTCTGCATTTCGAATTGTTTAAGAGACCTTCGGATACCTGAAATCGGGACATAGAGAGTGAATAGAGAGAAACAAATGGTTTTGAGTATTTTTGTATGTATAGGTTTTGTTAATGAAATGAAAATTTCATATCTTCTGTGTATGAAGTGTCTATGTGCACGACCATTGAAGAATTCTTAAAATTTGGAATTGGTAGAATTAAGTGCCTATGTGTGTGAATTGGTTAGAGAAATATTATTGAAATTTCTGTGAAATTAAATTTACTGCATATATTAAACGATGGAGAGTGGTATTATTTTATGAAGAACAATTATTCAATGTGCTTAATGGAAAGAAAGATAATGGGTGCTCATGAATTATATTTTTATATTGAGTGTGCATGGGGAATGCTTAAGGAAATGTTGTGAAATGAATGTAAATGCACAAATGTTTATGGAGTGGATTCATGATCTTGGTGCCAATGTGATTTTGGTGCCATCATTATTGGGAGAGACAAAGTGAAGATGAGTATGTGATATTCAATGCAGGACCCACTTGGGCCACTTTTGTTGATGCTCTCTTCTCTTTAAGAAACTATGGTGACCAATACACAAGATGAACAAATTTGCAACAAGTGAGAGACCAAAAGGTGATAGAGTACCCTAATAATTTCCATACCTTATGCTCAAAGTTGGGTATCAGAGAGTCCAAGCGGCACCTAGTTTTTGAAGTACCATAGTGGCCTACATAGGTACATCGAAATGGAGATTGGACATCTCCTCATTAGGATTCACTTATCAGTATGTTGTCAAAATTGAGCAAAAATTGTAGCAGTGGAAAATGCAAGAGTTTAGGTCTGCATACTTGCCACAATAGAAGTCGACACCCCTAAATTATAGAGTAGGGGACAAAATAAGGAGATCCAACCTCAAAACAACCAACCTAAGTTATAGGTAAAGAAGGGTAATGCAAAGTGGTGTGAGGTCCTTAAAAGCTCCTCAAAATAATCATTGTTGGTTGAGCTTAAAGAAAATAAGCGGACTCTAGCTTAAATGTTGTTTCAAAACATGCAAAGGGAAGTGGATCATCGATGTAGAACCCAATGTTACCATCACAACTATAACCAAAAGAGCTAGAGGAACCTGAAGAGGGAGAGCACCTCTTCCATTCATAGATGTGGGTGAGGGGGATGATGTTGTAGCAATTTCTTTCACCAAAGAAATCTACAAATTCTTTGTTTAGAAATTGCTAATTTCCTTCTTGGATAAATGCTCAAACATATGCTTATTTTTGCTTTTGAATGACTTATTATTATTTTTTTTTAATAATA
>APFE031233823.1:0-17203 GCA_000404065.3 Pinus taeda
TCATCACCAGGAGCCTGACCTCCTGACTGCCTGTTTGCTGTCCTCCTGCCTGCACCTGAACCTGTAGAAGCTGAGGTACCGTGTGAACTGTCCATCAGTGGACTCCCTAGTGAACTTCTCTGTGGACTGCTCTGCATGCTACCCAGAGCACCACCCCTCTGGCTCGTCGAACCACTGCTCACTAACGAACCTGGCATCGTCATAGATGTGTACCTTTGGTCTCCTGTCCCTGCCCACTGGACATCCCTGCGAACTTGACTCAACTGCTTGCTGGAGGGTCTGGCTGAGTCCAGATACTCTAACCCGTGCCTCCCTAAAGGGCCCTGTCCTCCTCGAACTTCACATCCCGCCTGACAACAAAACTTTTCCTCTGTGAAGAATGTAAATCCGAAAGGCCTTTGAGGTCTCACTCTAGCCCACAAGGATACCCTTCTCTGCGGTGGGCTCTATTTTGGTCCTCTTCTCCTTGGGTATATAGGAGTATGTAATGCACCCAAAGATACGAAGATGACCAATATCAGGCTTCTTCCCAGAAAAAGCCTCCTCCGGAGTCATGTGCCCCAAGGCACGATGCAGACTCCTGTTCTGCAAATAAACAACTGTATTGTAGGCCTCTGCCCACAAGAACAATGGCAACCCTCGATCATGTAACATGGCTTTGGTAGCCCCTACGATGGATCTGTTCTTCCTCTCTGCAACCCTGTTCTGCTGGAGGTTGTAAGGAATAGTGAACTCCCTCCTAATGCCTGCCTCCGCACAATAGTCAACAAACTCTCCAAGGGTGTACTCTCCCCCATTGTCCGACCTCAGAGACTTGATCTTCCGACCTGTCTGCGTCTCCACAAGAGCTCTAAACTCCTGAAACCACTTGAAGACCTCACTCTTGGTTTGCAAGAAATAAATCCAGGTCCTCCTGGAGTGATCAATGAATAAAACATAGTACTCATATCCACTCAAGGAAACATGAGACATCCGACCGCTCACACTGGAATGAATCAAATCAAGTATCTCAGTCGCTCTGCTGTCACTGCTGGGAAAAGGGGATTTGGCAAACTTGCCCATCGCACATCCTCTGCAAGTATCAAAGTGATCAGTACTGAAATCTGGCACACCTGTAGTGATCTCATGCAAGGTCCTCAAGGCTCCATGATACATATGTCCCATCCTGCGGTGCCAAATCTCACATAGCTCAGAACTGCTAGCTCTGCTGTCGATACTACTGCTCAATGCCAAAAGGGACTGGAATGCAAACTTGTACACCTTTGCATGACGTACACCTATCACTCTAGCTGAATCAGTTGGAGTGCCCCTGGGATACATCAACACCTGTCGTCCCCTAAACAGTACCTCATATCCTCTCTCCTCCAAAGCTGAGATGAATATGAGGTTCTTCCTCATCCCTGACACATAAAGAACATCTGACACCTTCAAGGGAGGTTTGGACTCCCTCCGAAATGTCAATGTCCCCACACCGACTGCTCTAACAACTCTGTCATCACCGAGTACTACCTCCATATCAGTGCCACTCTTTGAAAGTTCTGAGAAGTACTCATGGACTCTTGTCATGTGACGTGAAGCCCCACTGTCCATATACCAGATACTCGAAGATGCTCCGCTAATCGAGGGAAAAGCATGCTCCCTCTGAACCTGTGTGGCAGGTGATCCTGCACTAGAGGACTCACACGTAGTGAACCCAAACTCCCGGTCAAAACGATCTGCAAAGTCCTCAACCTCTGCTGAAGCTGCCATGCTCTGGTTCTTCCCCTTGTTCTTCTTCTTCTCCGGACACACAATTGCATAGTGTCCCATCTTTTGACAATTCCAACACTTCACCTTGGAATATTGTGCGTTACCCTGTTTACCTTTACCTTTGCCTTTGCCCCCACCATTGCTTGTGGAAGCCTGCTTCTTCCCTTTGCCTTTCTTGCCTCTTGCCGACAGTGCTACATCCTCATCCTACTCAACTGGCTTGGCTGCCCCAAGCTGACCTTTCGTGATCTCTGTCTGAATGCAATCATCCCAAAACCTCTCCCATGTGGGAAGGGTCTCACGTGCACAAACCCCATCAGCAAAGTTCATCCATGAACGGGGGAGGCCATTCACTACAATCCGCACCAACTCAGTGGGTGGAATGACCTCTCCAATTGCTGCCAATTCATCTCTCACATTAATAATCTTTGTGAGATATCCAGCTGAACTATCATTACCCATCTTAAGGGTCTCACGTGCACAAACCCCATCAGCAAAGTTCATCCATGAACGGGGGAGGCCATTCACTGCAATCCGCACCAAATCAGTGGGTGAAATGACCTCTCCAATTGCTGCCAACTCATCTCTCACATTGGTAATCTTTGTGAGATATCCAGCTGCACTGTCATTACCCATCTTAATGGTCTTCAGCTTCTCCTTCAAGACCATATTCCGGTTCTCATTGGTAATCTGGTAGAGATTGGACAATGCTGTCCACATCTCATGTGCATTTCTCTTTCCTCTCACATGAGGAATGCAATGGTCTTTTACTCCGTCTAGAATCAATCTCTTGCCCTTGTTGTTCTTTTTATTATAGTCAGCCAACTGAGTAGTATCAGTAGGCACAACAACAAGGTTCTGTGTGGTATGCACCATGATGTCCCAGACTTCTTCCTCCTCAAAGATACTCTGCATTCTTTCCTTCCAAACGCTGTAATTGCTATGCCCATCCAACGTATCCTCTACCCTCAATCCCAATGACATCCTACTGTCCTAAAACTGAAAAATAGCACTGTTGTAGTAAAGATAAAACTACTGTTTATGAAAAATCAGCTTGCTGGAATTTTCTGAGTGAAAAATCAACAGGCTGTAATTTTCCTCCTTCCTGTCCCAATACTGCACTTCAACACTCAAGTTCTGATACCATGTAAAAATTTCTCATTTCCCACCCCGGTTTTCAGTTTCACCTTATTTCTCCAAAATAGTTAAATGCCCTTTCTCATATCCATACATTCAACAACAAAAAAAAATAAATTTTTCTGAAAACACAAATTCTAGAAATTTTACAGAATGCTGGAAAATGCAGAAATAAAAAAATCAGCAGGTACAAACAGCCATTAAACACATTTAAACACAGTGATTTTTGGTCAAGGTGACCCTGGAAAAACCCCCAACAACTCTTGGGGAAAACCAGTTCGAGAGCTCCTTATTTCTGAAAATGCTTTTTACAGTGAGAAATATTCAGCAAAAAAACAGCGAGCAAACTTTTACAACTTATCTCGTTTTCCGTGCCTCACAACCAACTGGAAAACTTGCAACCAACAAAACAGAACAACAATACTGCTGTACGGTCTCCTCCAAATCTCCTGTACGGCCTCCACAAAACAACTGTATGACTTCCTTAAAAACTGTTGTACGACCTCCTCCAAATTTGTTGTACGACCTCCACAAAAACTGTTGTACGGCCTCCTTGAAAACTGTTGTACGGCCTCCTCAAAATCTGCTGTACAACCTCCTTGAAAACCGTGCCCAAATACTGCCTTTTGCTGTGTGCTAACTCAGCTGTACGGGTTTGCTAACGTGCTGCCTTGGAATGTGTGCCAAGTTGCTACCTCCTTCTCCTCTCTATCCAGAAATCTCCTTGCTCTCTTGTTCTCCTTCTCTCAATCTGCTCATGAAAGAATGAATGACCTTTTCCTCCTTTTCCTCCTTTAATCTAACCCTAAGTGACTTTTGGGAAACCCCTAAATCCAATGGCTGAAATAGATTGAGATCTAGGGCTGAGATTAAATGCTCATTTAAATCTCACTTTCTATTTTTTAATTCACCCCACTTTAATAAAGACCCACTTAGTCATTTATTTCCAAAGTCACTTTTCCTTTCTAATTTTACATTGACTTTATTAAAGTCACTTTAAAATTAGACTTTAGTAACTTTATCACTTAAAGTCACTTTTAAATTAGATTTGACTTTATAAAATTATAAAGTCACTTTAGGAGAAAAATTAAATTCTTTTGGACACTTTTCCCTAGGCCAAAGATCAAAGCCTTGGGGAACCACCTGTCCTCCGGTACCAAATTTCAACACATTGAACGGATTCCCAAAGTCATGGGAACCATTTGCCAAAGGTATCCATGCTTGTGAAAATCTTCCTAGCTTTGAAAGACTGTGGGATGATTGTATATAAGAGGAAACTTGGATGGAGTCAAAGACCAACAAGGATGGTGGTGATGATAAGCTAGCCCTATTTGATCACACGAAGAAGGGCAAAGGAAAAGGACCCAATAAGGGTAAGGGAAAGAATGAGGAGTCAACATCATGGCAAGGAAAGAAGGACTTGAATAAAATCAAGTGCTTCATTTGTCGTAAGTTTGGACATTATGCATCACAATGTCCAAAGAAGAAGAAGGGAAAAGGGAAGCAGCAACAGAAGCAAGTAGCAGCCTCTACAACAACTCAAATGAATGAGTTTTCTACCAAGTTTGAGAAATATTTCTCAATGGTATCTTGCCTTTCTACTAGCATGGTTCCAAGGAATGTGTGGTATATGGATAGTGGAGCATCTCATCATATGACATCAGCCCAGTAGTTGTTTTCTAGCCTAACAAAGCAAGACTCAGAAGTACAAGTTGAGGTTGGTGATGATGCCAAGTATTCAACAATGGGAGTTGATATTATTCCCTTACAGCTCATGTTTGGTAACTCTTTGGACTTTAATGATGTGTTATTTGTTCCAGGCCTAAACAAAAATTGCTTTCAATTTCAATTATGGAAGATAAGGGCTTTGTAATTAAATTCAAGAGAAAAAAGGTCTTCATAAAGCCAAAAGAATCTAGCCTAGAAGCAGCACAATTGATTGGGGTTAGAGAAGGAAATTTGTACAGATTACAGGGTGAACTTGTTCAAGCCCTGGTTCATAGCAGTAACAATTTGGGCAAGTTATGGCATAACAGGATGGGGCATTTGCGTTATAGAATTTTGCCTATTCTAAGGGAGATAGCCACAAGTCTTCCAGAATTCAGCATGGAGCAATAAGGAGTATGCAGAGGGTGCACACTGCGAGCACGGGTCTAAGGAGATTCTAGCCCTGATTCATTTAGATTTTTGTGGATCAATGTCAGTAGCATCAAATGCAAGGAACATGTACTACATTTCCTATATTGATGATTTCTCTCACAAAACATGGATTTATTCTTAAAGACAAAGGATGAGGTCTTTAGCAAGTTTCAGGAGTTCAAAGCTTTTGTTGAGAACCAAACAAGAAAGAAGATCAAGGTCTTAAGATTGAACAATGGGGATCAATATACCTCCAACGAGTTCAATGATTTCTACAAGAACACAGGAATCGAGAGGGAGCTAACAGGTCTGTACAACCCACAAAAGAATGGGGTTGTTTAGCAAAAGAATCGATCCATCATAGAGGTTGTTAAGGCCAGATCCATAAACAAAAATCCCCATGTTTCTTCGGGCAAAGGCATGTAGCACAACATTCAACATCCAAAATAGGTGTCCTCACGAGATCTTGGGGGACAAAATACCATAAGAGGCATTCACTGGTGTGAAGCCAAAGGTGAGTCATTTCTGCATCTTTGGTTGTCCAATTTATATCCATGTACATATGGAGCCCCCCAACAAGAGGGTTTATTTGTGGGATACAATGAGACTTCAAAAGCCTACAAGGTCTATGTTCCAAAGGAAAGGAAGACAACAGTGAGTAGAGATGTAAAGTTTGAGGAAGACTTTGCATCCAGGAAGTCGCATGAGTTCATTACAGTGATAGAGGATAAGGAGCAGGAAGCTCCAAAGGTTGAGTTAGGGTCACCAAAGACACTAGCAGTTTCTAGTTCAAGATGACAACCTTTAGGTGAGGAGAAAGAGACATTAGCCTTTTGCAGTTCTGTTAGGAAACCTCAATGGTTCACATAGACGTTAAGGGATGCTCAAGAATGTGTTAGGACTCCTAGGAGAACATTTAGGGAGAGCAAATCTCTAAAGAAGTTAACTAATTACATGGCATTGATAAACAGCATCATTGATTTTGAGCCTTCCACTTTTCTAGAGGCAACAAACTAGCAAGTGTATGGCAGGATGCCATGGTGGAGGAGTACACCTCCATCATGAAGAATGAAGCTTGGGACATAGTGTCAAGACCAAAGGGGAAATCAGTTGTGAGTTCCAAGTGGCTCTACAATATCAAGCAGGTTGCAAATGGCAACATTGAGAAGATCAAAGCGAGGTTCCTCGCAAGACGGTTCTCCCAAAAAGAGGGAGTCTATAGTCTCAAATTTCAATAATGGGATGGAGGATAAATCAAATGGATGTGAAGACAACTTTCCTTAATGGGATGATTGAGGAAGAAGTGTACATAGAGAAACCTCGGAGCTTTGAGGTACATGGGAAGGAGTCTCGTGTTTGCAAGCTTAAGAAAACCTTGTACAGACTCAAACGGGCGCCAACGGCACGGTATTTCAGGATCGATGGATATTTGTTTAATATGGGCTTCACCAAAAGTGAAGCAAATCCTAACTTATATTGTATATTTGTTGGGATTGATCTGCTCATTTTGGTATTGTATGTAGATGACTTGTTTCTAACAAGTGCAAAGAAGCTCATTGGAGGGTGCAAAGTAGATATGGAAACTAAGTTCGAGATGAAGGCCATCGGCATGATGCATTGCTTCTTGGGTTTGGAGGTTTGGCAAAAAACTGGGGAGAAATTCCTTGGGCAAGGTAAGTATACAATAGAAATCCTGAATAGGTTTCAAATGGAAGATTGCAAACCCATGGCCACACCAATGATCACCAATTTGAAGAAAGTGACAACTTCAAATTCAAAGTTGGTTGATCCAACATTGTACAGATAGTTGACAAGTTCCTTGATGTATCTGGTCAACACCAGACAAAATATATGTTTTGCACGAACACCTTGTCAATTCATGGTGGAACTAAGACAGGAGCATTGGGCTCAAGTGTTTGAGGGGCATAATGGAGTATGGTCTGAGATATCTTGGAGATGGAGAAGTGAAGTTGCAAGGGTATATAGACTCATATTGGGTAGGCAGTGCAGCAAATAGGAAGACTATCTTGGGTGTTGCTTTAGTTTGGGATTAGCAAGGATATCCTGCTTCAGTAGGAAACAGACTTTTGTGGCACTCAACTCAATAGAGGCAGAGTATATGGTAGCTAGAACAACAAGTTGTAGGCCCATCTGGCTTCGCAAGTTACTTGCAAGATTATTTGATCAAAAGTTGGATCCCAAGACGACCTCCTGTTACAATCAGAGTTGTATCAAACTGTCCGAGAATCTAGTATTTCATGACCGGCCCAAGCATATAAGATCAGGTACCACTTCATTCGAGATAGGATTCAGAACAGAGCGGTGAAGCTCCAATATTATTCCCACCGATCAGCAAGTAGCTGATATTCTAACCAAGCCCTTAGCAAAAGGGGGGTTTAAATCATTCAGAGACAGGCTTGGATTGGTGCAAAATTCCTTCCTCATTAAGAGGCAGTTTTAAGAAGTATAGCTCAAGCAGGAAGTTGCACGGGTTAGGTATGAACATGAAAGAAGTGGTTCAAGACAACTTCTAGTGACCAATTAGTAAAAGTGGGCAATAACATCATCTTGTAATTTCACTTATCAAATAAAAGTGTGTTTAATTTCCCTAGATCTCTTAAATCTTAGAAATCTAAATGAAATATTCTAGAGATTTCAAGAATATTAGTAAGTTTGATTTTAATCTAAATATCAGCCATATATCTCATTGTTGAGATAAGATGGTTGATAAGATTGAATATATTAAGTGTAACTTTATCATATTTATATTAATGAAAATTAAGGGCATTTTTTCTCCAGATAGAGAAAAAAAAAAATGGTTGATAAGATTAAGGAGATTAGTTGAAATTAGTTGCTAACATAAAGGAGATTAATTATCTTATTCAAAGCATAAATAGGACAAGATGGGAAAAGTTGTATAAATACACATTTTGGACATCAAGAAGACTCTGGAGATCAGAGAAAGACCAACTGAGCAGATTCAAAGCACAAGAGAGGAGTGAAGGGTCGAATCAGATCGAGCAATGTTGCACAGCAGTTCAGTAAAGTGCTGACCTGAGTATCCAACAGGCAGATCTAGCGAATCCAAATATCCAACAGGCAGATCTAACAGATCTGAGTGACCAGCAAGCAGATCTAGAGCATATCTGAGTGTCAAGCATGTTGAAAACCTCAATTTTGAGGTGTTCTTGTAAGTTTTGATAGTGAATGATAAGCTGATCTGAAGAACAGAATTTCATGTGCACTTGGAAAATTATTTTGTTTCTATTGTTTATGTAATGTTCCCTATGAATCGATTGCCTATGAAGGATGAAATAGCCTATACAACCCCATAGGCTATAGTCATGATAAAGGGGTAAAAACCCAAATTTTTCCAATGTTGGGGCAGTATTGTGCAAAAGTTGATTCGGCTGGGGCAAAAAAGCCCAAAATTGAGGGTTGCATCCACAACCCCTCACATTTTGGAGCCCAAGGAGAAATCTATAAATAATGAAGAGTTGGATCAAATCATCGTCGAATTGGAATTGAATTGACTTTGTTTTATTGAGCCTGAGGCTCTGAGGGTTTTAAAACCCCTTTTCCTTCTACTAATTTCGGTGGTGAAAGACTCCATCCTAGTTACTAAAACTACCTTTATCTTTTCTATTCTGTTCTGGCACATGGATTTATCCATCTAAAGAATAACGAAATTTAGTGGGAGATATGAGCAAGTCAAACCAAAATTCATTCTGAGCTAATGCAAGTTTGTCTGAGGCAAGCATGGATGAATCTCCCAAAGAAAGAGCGAAGCTATCTGAGACTGAGGCATGCGAAATTGTTCTGGAGCAAAAAACAGAACCAATCCCTCCGAAAATAGATCGAGCCTTCCTGAGGCTAAAACGAAGATTATCTAATGCTGAGCTAATGCGAGTTGTTGATCTGAGGCAAGCAGGAATGAATCTCCTAAAGAAGAGCGAGTTTATCTAAGACTGGGGCCTACAAAATTATTCTGAGACAAACCAGAGTCAGCCTTCCTAAGATAGATCGAGACTCCCTGAGGCTAAAGGAAGATTATCAAAGCTGGAATCGAATCTTCCTGAGCCTTGAGGCTGTTCAGAAGGCCAATTGGTACCTGTGGAAGACCCAAAAGACCCTGAGGTAGCACGGGCTCCTGGGACAGATTTTCAAAAGAATTCCTGACAAATTCAGAGGCAGATTTAAGGTCCTTCACCAGAACAGAGTTCTGGTCAAAATGCTTATACAGTTAATTACTATTACGAGGTAATCAGCACTGTTTTCTGAGGCCAAGTCCAGCGGCCCTTGGTTAAATTCCCCGTAGCAGGATTGGAAAACTGTTCTGAGGCTTTTTGGACATCTCTGTTGTGATCACAATTCTGTTACAGTCTATTGATCAGTTTAAAGCAGTTCAGGACATTGGTAGGAAGACAGGATACTTTTACTTGTTGATTGAATTCTGGAACCTATACTGGAACTATTGCCAAAATTCACGATTGAATTACAATATTAAATATTGCATTTCTGATCATTGATGTGAATAGTCTTGCTGGTTGGAAAGGAATTATATTGCTCATTCATTGTACTGTTCCGTTGCCTCATAGCTTTGTTATAAACCCTCGCTAGTTAAAGAAATCTGGAGCAAAAAAATTACTCTAGAGCCTTACAGTTTATGTTTTCCAACTATATTTGTGGCTGTTGCATATGCAAAATTTTAATTATTTTATTAAAGTAATTCAAGATCTGAGTTATATGATAAAGAAACATAGAACAGCAGTCATCTTGAGTTAGGAAAATTTACAGAATAGTGATCTTGACAAGTGGTCAAAAGAAATTAAAGCATCTGAATGAGGTTTCAAAATGAGGATGGTAAATGAACACAGGAAATTCGAAGTCCAAATTGGGTAAAGCCAAAGGATCATTTGATCATGCTATAATATTGTCTTTAGTTTTTTTTTATAATGGTCTCTGTAATTGTGGGGTTAGGTTTGTTAAATTTTCTAACCCCAGAACTAGACAAATTATTCCTTGTGATTTCCTTGCTGAAAATTAAATTTAATACAGGTCAAAGAATAAAATGCATACACTAGGATTTTTAATTGGCAAAATAAAAATTACTAGCCGAAGCAAATGAAACCAATTTCCACAACACACAGCAAAATATCTCTACCCTTCCAATCAGCTTCACATCAAAATAATATCAAAGCTGACACGGGCTCCCTTAATGCCAAAATGGGCCACTGAAAACAATTACAAGCTATTGTTAAAGTTTCAGAATTTTCTAGGCACCTGTACGGCCTGTACAACCCTCCAAAATTTATCTGAAGCAAACCCCCGACCTGCTAGCCTGCTGTACAAACACACACTGCTCCTGTACAGCTGTACAGCCATACACATGGCAGTTGCATGACCTGCACAAGCTCCTGCGTTGTACGGCTGCTGTTATGCTGCCCTGTATGGCCTACATGTGGCTGATCCTCTTGCTGCAATATTCTGCTCATTGTCTTCTCTGGAGCTACTCACTAGATGGAATTCCTTTATCACCCATGCTATGATTACTCAATATCTCTCTCTTGTGTCTTTCTCCTTCACTTAGCCTGACTTTTATAATCTTTAGTTATTGAGCGAATCAATTAACCATTAATGACCAAATCTCCATAACTCTAATCTCTCAATGAGATTAACAGTTGAGATTAAGTTCTAATCAACACCCTAGATTCATCTCATTCCCTCATGTAAAAGCTTTTATATTTCATTAGAATAAGCTCACTTTTATAAAAAGCAATTCACTTTATAATTCCTTTAATTAAAATTTACTAAGGTGAGCACTTTGGATGACTTCCATACATCTTGACACTTAGACCTGTGTGGAAGTACATATCCAAGATTCCAAGCTACAAACATCAACAAGGTCTTCTCTACCAGGGTCTCCCTGACCTCCTCTCATCTTTGTGGTTGAGGGGGCACCAACCACTCTTCCCACACTTTCTCCCAAGTCATTGTAGCATCAAAATCTCTTGTTTGATCTGCCATAAAAAGGTTAAGTCAAACAGGAATGGAGCATCTTCTCATTTTTTTGAAGCTGGGGCCTCAACTTGTCATAAAATTGAGGCTTCTCTGTGCAAAGCTCTTTTTTATGCAGATAATGCCTTCATCAGGAAATTCAACAGGTCTCAACTGAGCCACAGAACTTTCAGCGGTTCAATAAACCAAAACTGCATCCCTCTCATGTAAGGATCTCTTCAGCATTTCTATCACTACAAAGGTAAAACTGCATCCCTCTCGTGTAAGGATCTCTTAAGCATTTCTATCAATACAAAGGTAGTCTTGTTGAATTTAAGTCATGGTACACAGATCTGCACTTCTTATAAACAAATACCCTAAACTAGGAATCTCAAACTCCCTAAACGCTCTCCAAACAGCAGACAGTGTATATGCTAAAAGTTGGACTGTAGAGTCAAATGGGCAGACACATCATGTTTAAACGAAACTCTGCAGAGTGGACAGTAGGTACTAATTCTGCATAAACCAGAATTCTGGAATTTATGACAGCAAACAAAATGGCAGCTTCAATCACGTACCTTTTATTAGGTTGAAAGAAGGAAACTACATTAGCTAATCATTAGCAAAAACACCATCCCAAAACTTGAACTATCTCACTCTTCACTTCTTTATCTATGTGATGTATTATCTCACTCTTAACTTCTTTATCTATGTGATGTAACCTGTCTTTCTTTTATGGACAAGGAGGACAGAAAATACTTTGAATGTTGATACCCAGTGATGCACCTTACAACCTAACCCTACGCACCTTGAAGGCATTTGCTTAGCCCACATGGATATGCTTGCCTAGAATAGACTATAGAGTGCCCACTAGAAGAAATAACAAGCATGCACACTTGCATCTCTATTCCAATCACAACGAGTGGTGAGCTCCAGTAAACAGAAACTTGACCAAGCAGAAGCAATTAGGATTACAGAAGTGCATTGGTGTGGCAAAAGTGTGTTATGGGGCACTGCAGAACTTTGTTACCTAAAACCTTAAGCGTGACGCATAACAAGAAACCCAAAACATACAAGAAAACAATGGGGCAAAAGAGCCAAAAGAGATAATGCAGATTAAGACAGAGATTGGATTAAATGTACATTTATTTTGGGTACAAGAGAATGAGCTACAAGAACAGCAGGGATCGAAAAAATATGAGAAATCACTGTAACCCTTAATTGTCAAAACAACTGCGGTAGAGTGCGATCCTATGACCCAATGAATACAAAACTGTGTACCTACAGTGTAACATTATATGATGAACACTACGATTGCATGATAATTTACAAATGGAGTGAACAACAAATTCCCAGGATTTCTGTAAACCCATCATTTGGAAGTTACATTGGAGTGGACCTGATCAAATTTAATCACCAAATGGCGAAGGTATATGGGCACTAACCGATTCCACTGAGAGATTTCAATGATGATGCCAATAAGTCTGGAGTTGAGTTGGCATGGTGTACACGTGTTAGTTTGTTGGTGCTGCTACACGGATGGTATGCTCAAGAACGATTTGTGCCATGCTGACGATCAAGCATGGATCGTAGCTGAAGTGATCATGACAACAAACAAGGATCTGTCGAGATCGATCCTTTTGTAAGCACTATTCTAATTGCACTAAAGGTTGAGGAAAGCCTCTCGCAATATGAAGTCATCCCTTCACATGAATCAGGGAAACTGGGAAGGCAAATGGAAGGAAGAAGAGGACATCAGGGTGGATAATATGCTGCAATACATTAAATTTCTAAACAAGTGGGTCGGGAAAAAAAAAGGGCATAACATAAATGAATAGAAGAATGGAAGGGCATCCTATAGTTAAGGGCTACAGAAAAAAGGGAAAAGAAGCTGAGAACATGAAGCAGGAATCAAGCAATATGGTTATTAAACGAACAAATGAATAAGAAATCGACAGAAAAGATATCCAAACGTATGAGAAGACAAATTCCAGGATATATGATGACTGTATCTTGGAATTTTGGAGCACATAGCGGCAATAGGAAAGTCAAGCATGAGGAGCACGGTTGTAAATATTATTCTAGCTCACCCAAGAAGGGTCTGAAATTTTGGAATATTGGAGCATTGTGGATGTAATGTTGTAAAGAACAATGTAGTGTGGAATACAGAGCATGGTGTCTTACTTAGGAATAGATCTAAGATTGATAATAACAGGAATACATGTACTACGACTGATATCTCGCTTAAATAAGGTACAGAACAAAATCCAAATCCAGCGAGGGAAATGACCACTGGCATCCCATTTCCATTATTTTTTTGTATTTTTAATAACAATAACTCTTTTATTTTTAGTGTTGGTCTTCTTGCTCTGAATGGCCTTTGCTAACTCCATCACATAAACCAGTTGCCCTAGTACACATTATAATAAAATCTCTCTCTAGCATTTGAGAGAAAGAGGAGGAACACATAATGATTGACCTGTATTTTTCTTGGGTAGCAGTTCATCTCAATTTTTATGATCTCTACATGACAGTACATCTCTAACGTAGGGATCTGTACAATCATTTTTTGCATACACAGACCCCATTGATAAACTAATTCAAACTTGCAATCATTCATAGACTAATTCAGTCATCCATTTTCTCTGGCGGTCTATGTGTGCACATATTTCTCCTCGAAAGTACAAATATACATTAATACTTTTGCTCTGTTTTCTTTTAATTCCTGTCCTAATGATGGTGTTAATGGGCATACATACCCCTGCAGGCAAAGGAACCATGAGACGATGATGTGGTTGTTGTTGTTGCTGCTGAGGAGGAGAAGGTGCTTTTGCCCACTCGTAGCGAGTGATGCCCAGTCCTCGTTCTCTGAGTCGTTCCCGTCTGAACTTGTCTGCAGATGATAAATTGGACTCTTCCACTCCACCTCCTGCAGGGGGGTTGACGAGGAGTTCATGCCTTCCAGTGGATGGCTGGAATGCATACAGCTTTCTGTAGAGACTGGAATCAGGGCTCAGCAGATACGAGATGAGACTGTCGTCCGGTGAGAACGACACGCACGCTGGTATTACACAACCAGGCAGAGGGTTTTGCGCTACCTCTTCTAGTGGGAACATACACATTTTCTCTGCCTCGCCCATTCTCGGATTACCACCACTTCCGGCTCCCTACCATTACTTATCTAAATCCTCTAATACCTTAGCCTTTTCAGCTTCCTTGCTGCTACTTTTCTTTTTGGCCCTCGGCCCAATGCCAATTGCCCCAGGTCAATGGAAATTAATAATTAAATGGCAACACCAGTGAGCAACCACTGGCTTCTCTTGATGTAGCTTTGTGGAACGGCTTAATGCTCTATCAATTCAAAATATCTGCATTTCACAATCGGATATCATCTTTCTGCATATTATTAAATTTAGGTATATTAATATTAATAATTAAATGATTCTTTATTATTAAATTTAATTATATGAGAAAAAGTATTTTAGCGTAAATAACATGATAGTACATTTGTCTACGCGTAAGAGTGTGGTTCATCGTTAGGACAAGTTGAAGAATCAGATTATAGATTAAATAGGGAGAGTAGATCTTATAACGACTAGATTTCACTGAAAAACGGCTAAATTTGACTATTCAAAATTGTATAACAAATAATATTTTAATAACCAGATAAGAGTTAACAACACTACTAGGGAATATTTATAATAAAATTGAATGAAACGTATAATAATAGAACCAGGGAAAAAATAACAGTTAGTAATCTCATAAACTTGATATGGATGAGAAAAGCCTCAATTCAACAATTAAATTTAGTTATATTAATTTTTTTAATAAATTAATATTAGTATAACGTTGTCAATTTAGTTATGGGTTATGCTTAGTGGTTGGGTAAAATTATGCTTATTTCTCTTATTTAAGTTCTGAAAAATATTGTTGTAGTGTCCTATCTAGGGTGCTAGACTGGCCTAAATTTATTATCGACCAGGGTGCGTAGACTTAGAGGCGTGTGCCTAAAATATATAGACATAAAGGATCTAATCTAAGCCTACTCTTCCTAATTACAATGCTATGATTTGATTCGATATCAAACTATCAATCAAATATCAACTAAGCATCAAACTATGTATCACTATCAGCTAAGATTCAATTCATAACATGTTGTGTATCACTGTAATTAAAGGTTTTGGTCTCTTTACAGAGACATCAAACATAAAACCTCTGTTCAATGCTACTCAACATTCATGAACATTCATTACAATCATGCAAAGTGAAAATCGTAAGCATACAGTCCATAACAGTGCTTTACAAGGCAACCCGGGATCGAATCCCTTACAGGATATAATTCACGATCCAAATGGTAGTCTATTCAAGCGCATGCATAAACATATAAACAGCGCATTCATAAATATAAACATCGATTTAATCATTGTGCATATATATCAATATCAAATACCAATCAAATGCTCTGACTGTAAACGCAATTAAAATGACACTGTAAACGCAATTAAAATGACAACAGTATACCATGTACGCAGGGCCCATCCGCGTTCTTGGTATATTGAGCTTGTTATCCCACGATCACCGAATTAAAACAACGCACTGTGATTATAATGCAAGTCTTATTTGTATTAAGTCGAAGCTCTGTTCATGAAGCGACAAGTAAAAACGTAACCGAACATACAACCGGGTTCAGACTTATATTTACATATGGTTCACATCCCTTGAAAATGGATGTACATTCATGAGCAGCTGTTGCCGCTTTTACCAAAACACAAAATGTTTCTATCCTAGCTTACACATATATAAAAAAAAGAAACAACTAAAAATCGATCTGGACTGTGACTGTGTGCTATTGTTGCCTTTGTCGCCAACATGCCATAGTTGACCAGTCGTTGACTGCGCATGTAGGAGAGTTGTTTCCGCTGGGGGATAGGTGCTCGTCCATGCTTGGACATTCCGCATTTCACCCATACCTTTCGCTCTGGCCTGGCTGTCATGCCACATGTCAAACAATAAGCCATTTACAGGATGTTGGGACTTCATGTAGTCATTTTGCCCAAAAACTCCTAATTTATTAACACAAA
This sequence comes from Pinus taeda, assembly GCA_000404065.3. Taxonomy (NCBI): domain Eukaryota; kingdom Viridiplantae; phylum Streptophyta; class Pinopsida; order Pinales; family Pinaceae; genus Pinus; species Pinus taeda. The sequence continues at coordinate 16,104 of APFE031233823.1, forward strand.
ACCCTTAAATCAATTTAAATGCAATTCAACAACTATAAGACTATTAATTAATCAATTTCCAAGGCATTTGAGGGATAAATGATGAAAAGAGGTAGGCAATTGTCATGTTTTGGGAGGGAAAAAGGGTCATAGAATGGTACCAACATCTCTCCCCGACTTAATGAATTAGCATGTCCTCATGCTAACCCTTAAGTGCTTCCTTTAAACTCGGTCCCTGCCTGTACCTTTGCTGCCTTGAGCAATGTATCTACATTCTTTTTTCACCTGGGCATCTTTCTGGTCATGGAGCTCTTGCTTTAGTCTTTTGTATTTTTCCTTGAGGGTCTTCTTTTGATTGTACCACTTGGTGGCCCACTTGCAAATATCTGTTTGCTCAGCTTCCAGCTCATTGACTCGCTCCTTTAGCTTTTCATTTTTCTTTTGAATTTCTTTACTCTGTGCTCGGAGCATTTCATTTTCTTTCTTAATAACTTTCTCCAGCATGTTAGCCTCCATGAGCTCTTCCTTTAATTTTTCAATTTGTCTCTCTAATTTCTTCTGCTTCTTATTGGGAGGTGGTGACCCTCTTTCTCGTTTATTATTACTTTCGACCTCTATATCAGCTCCTGGGGGTGAATGACTTTCAACATCTACATCGGCTCCTGGCCCTGGTGGCGAATGGTCACTGCTCTGAATATCCATCTGTATCGGTGCATTGGATTCGGGTTGGTCTTCTTGCAACTGAACTTTTGATGTCCTTCTTGTTCTCCTTGAGTAAGTGGTGAAGACTTTGTCTTGTTTTGCCCTTTTAGCATCCTCCTTTCTCATTTGTCTAGTCCTTATGCTGCTCACAGGTGGGGGTATCTTGTTAGCTTTGGATGATGCTGGAATCTCCTCATCAATGTCCTTCATAAATCCTTAGTTTTCTTGTGATTCTTCTTTGTCTTTCTCATCCCTGATTTGGTTGGCAGCGAAGAACTCCTTCCATGTTTTCCCTCTTCTTTTCATTTCATGTTCAATGAGAATTTTGATTAAACCAAAATGATATAAGCTTTTGTCTTCGTTTCCTTTCTGCTTCTGGATGGTTTTTGACATCTTGGTTAGGCTCTGCAATAAGAAAT